>JBBPTB010000766.1:0-14343 GCA_038093875.1 Boletus tylopilopsis
GTTGGTTGTAGGGAGAAAACCAAGAGGACAAGACTGAGGTCCTCTGGTACATGTATTGGTCTTTATATACTGTGAGCTACTGTGCACGGACCAACTACTATGTACGGTAAGTGACCATAAAAGGAAATAGGGATGAGTCACAATGACGTGTAATGAGTCCGAGGTGAGTCAGAGTGACGTGGCGTGAAGTCATACGGTACCGAGGATGAGTCATTGTGACGTGTCATGTCACGTGACTCGGAATGAGTCAGAATGAGTCGAGATGAGTCTATGTGACGTCATATGTCACGTGACTGCAAAAGATAAGATCAAGAGATAAGGGAAAAAGAAAGGGACGAACAAGGAAAGAAAATGAACGATCATAACACTACCCCCTCCTTATGGTCGAGTGTCCTCAATCGATGGCAGGATCATCGTCGGCATCATGGGGCAACTCCTGAGCGAGTTCCTGATCCCACATCGTATTCCATACCTCATTGGCAGTAACGTCATCCCAACCGGAGGGCGAGGGTCTGAAGATGTCTTCTGTCGCGGGAAGCGCGGAGGACAGGATCTGGGGCGAAGGAATACCGCTCAATGAAAATAATCCCTGTTTGACCCAGATAGAAAGCGAGGCCAGTGTAGAGTGGGAGACGATGTGATTGCCAGAGATAGAAGACGATTATAATGGCGAGGAGAGTGGTAACGATCGTGATGGGGACGAGGAGAGCTAATGGGGCGAAAATCGCGACCAGTATGAGGACGCATCCGAAGAGGGTGATTGGGACAAGAGGAGGAGGCGAAGGGTAAGTGATGACGGGAAGAGACCAGGTGGTGTAGCAGGATTCCATTGGTGTGTTAGTCGGTCTCTACTTCCTCGAGCCGATTAAAAGGTAAAAGATGAGCGGGCTTTTCCGGGATTGGAGCTCCGCAAAAGGCGAAGATGTTGGCAAAATCAGCCTGAGTCATACGGAGTCGACGGGGAGCCGAAGGATGCGAGTCATGGAATTCCTGAATAGCATCCGAGGCATGCGTCAGGTGTGAGACGGGTTCCCAGGTTCGTTCTGATTCATCGTAGCCTTTCCAGTGTACGAGGTATTCGAAGCGTCGGTTCTTCATTCGCGAATCAACAATAGCTTCAACTTCATACTCGGAGTTCCGGCCTTCCGTTATTTCCACCGGACCAGGTCGTTCGACGGGTTGTCCGGGGAGCCGTTCTTTGTATGGTTTGACACGTGTGATGTTGACGACGGGGTGGATTCGTAATGATTTCGGGAGTAATAGTCGTACCGCATTTGGTCCGACCATTTCCTTTACCAGATATGGTCCTATCCAGCGTTCTGTCAACTTCTTTGATGCACGTGTGAGCTGCAAGTTTTCTGTGGCGAGCCAAACCTTTTGTCCCTTTTGATACGGATCGATTTCCCTTCGGTGTTTATCCGCTTGTTCTTTCATCCGCTGTTGCGCCATTAACAACATTTCTTTAATCTGTTCAACAAAAGAAGCGGCTGCGGGTACCCGTTCTTTCCGTGCTTCGAAGCCCATTCGGGGTTCATATTGTAGTGTGACTTGGAACGGAGACTTCTTTGTTGACGTCTGTTGTTTTGTGTTATAGGCGAACTGGGCGATGGGGAGCCAATCTACCCAGTCATCTTGTCGTTCGTTAACAAACATTCGGAGGTACTGTTGGATGTCGCGATTCATTCGTTCCGTCTGTCCATCCGTTTGTGGGTGATATGCGGTGGATAGAAGGGGTTTGATCCGCAATCTGTCACAGACCTCTTTCATGAGTTGGGAAGCGAATTGTGGACCTCTGTCGGACACAATTGTATCCGGTAAGCCATGATGCTTCCATATATGGGCAAGGTATAACTTTGCAGTTTGGAGTGCAGAAATAGATTTCTGGCAGGGAATAATTTCCACAGCTTTGCTGAAGCGGTCGACAACCACCAGGATGCTGTCATATCCGTTTACCAGGGGAAGATCCGTGGTGAAATCCACCGATATATCTTTCCATGGTCCCTCGGGTATGGGTAAAGGTTGTAGCATTCCAGGGGTTTGTTGATTTGAGGGTTTGTGTCGGGCGCATTTGTCACATGCCCCTACATACGCTTCAATTAATGTGTTCATTCCCGGCCACCAATAGGAACGTTGTACCAGTTCCTTAGTTTTTGCGATGCCCGGATGACCTGTGACGGGGGAATCATGGTGTGCCGTGATAAGACGTCGTCGGAGATTACCGGTGAGAGGAACAAAGAGTTGTCCGTCATGCATGAGGAGTCCCTCTTGTTCTGTTATTCCGTATGTGGATGTGAGATACGCAAGATCTGATTGGGGAATCTTCTTGACTTCTCGTCGTATCTCGTCCTCAAAGTAATCTCCGTCAGTGCGTACTGATACTTGGCGGATGTCCGCGGGTGGAATCATGATCATCCCTTTGTTATCTTCTTCATGTTGTTGATGATCCATTCGTCGAGAGAGTGCATCTGCTTTGCCCATTGTGGTACCTGGTTTGTGTACCCATGTCATATTGAATCTGGACAAATATAATGCCCATCGGGCTTGTCGGCGTGACAGATCTTGTTGTTTCATGAAGTATTGGAGATTGGCATGATCATTCCATACTTCGAACATGTGTCGTGCTCCTTCGAGATAATGGCGCCAGATTTCCAATGCGTTGATGACGCTTAGCATCTCTTTATCTGCGATTGGATAGTTCCGTTGTTCCGGCGTCATAGAGTGGCTGGCGTATGCAACAGGATGCCAGTGTTCTCCTTTCTTGGTCGAAAGAACAGCTCCTGTGGCGTAGTCTGATGCATCTGTTTCTAGTCGGAATTCGGCTTGATCATCTGGAAAAGCAAGAATTGGTGCCGTAGTGAAGTGCCGTTTCAATTGTTCGAATGCTTGTTGGCATGCATCCGACCAAACAAAGGGTACATCCTTCTTTGTGAGGTCATGGAGTGGTCGAGCAATTTGAGCGTATCCTTGGATGAAGCGTCGATAAAAATTTGCCATGCTGAGGAAAGAACGGACTTGTTTCACCGTGGATGGTACGGGCCACTGCTGAATGGCGGAAACTTTGGATGGGTCCATCTTGATGCCATCAGGGGTAACGATCATACCCAAGAATTCGACCTCCCGGACACGGAAGAAGCATTTCTCCGGTTTGACAAACAGATCATGTTCCCGGAGACGACGAAGAACCTCGAGGACGATCTTGTCATGTTCCGCCTGATTATCTGTCTTGGTAAAGATGAGAACATCATCGATATAGACAACGACCACATCCGGCATATCAGCGAAGATCTCGTTCATCATCGTCTGAAAGGTGGCGGGGGAATTACAGAGACCAAAGAACATCACAAGGGGCTCGAAAGATCCGCGATGACATGTGAAAGCGGCCTTCCATTCGTCCCCTTCTTTGATGCGGACGTTGTTGTATCCCCACCGGAGGTCCATCTTGGTGAAGAGTTTGGCGCCCTTGAGGCGATCAACGAGTTGGGAAATGAGTGGAAGTGGATAGTTGTTCTTCACCGTGTGCTCATTCAGGTAACGATAATCCTGGACCATACGTTTCCGACCATCCTTCTTTGGGACGAAGAACACGGGAGAGGTTTGCGGACTTTTGCTTGGACGAATATATCCCTTCTTCAATTGATCTTCTATGAAGGCGGATACTTCTTCTTGTTCCGTGACCGAAAGTGGAATGAGACGACCTTTCTTTGGTTGGAACGATTCCTTTAGATCAATTGCATGATCCCAGGGTTTTCGGACAGGCATTCGTTCTGACGCATGTTTGGAAAACGTGGGAAGGAATTCGTGATATTCAGGTGGCACGAGTTCTTCCGGCGTTTTCTCCTTTGGCTTCGTTTTCTCATCCTTCTTTGCTTCTGCTTGCCGAAGAAGGAAGGAACGTAACGATTCCAATTCTTCTTTGTGGGTACAACGAAGGAAGGCGGATTTGTGACACCGATCTGTGCATCGTGTCATTCGTACAGTTCCGGTTGTCCAATCAATGTCAGGGTTGTGCTTCTTCAGCCATGAATGTCCGAGGATCATGGAATTCTTTCCGAGATCCGTTACTTCGAGATTAATTTGTTCTTTGTGTCCGTCGAAGGAGATAATGAGGTCTGCAGAATGTGTAATGCTGCCGGCGGAGTTCTTTGTTCCGTCGACGTTGTAGACAGGGATAGGGCGTGGGAGTCGTCGCATGGGCACGTGGTGTCGTAGGGCCCATTGTCGATCAATGAAGGAAACATTTGCTCCACTGTCCACGAGTGCTTCCGCGTTTCGTTTATTGGCGCCGAAAAACACCGTGATCGGTAGTTTTATCTCCTTTTCTGGATTCAGGGTACGGAGACGAACTGCGGGTGGTTCCGTCTGTTCGTCGTCATCGTCTTCGGTAGCAATGAGATCTGGGATTTCTTCTTCTTCTTCTGTGACAGGTGATGATGTTGGAGTGGATGTAGAGGAATTAAGCACCGGTTTTACGTCCCGGCCGAGCCTTTCGGGCCCCTCTGACGTGGTTAAATTATCTGTATCATCATCATTGGATGTGTCCTGCACAGGAAGAAGAGAATATCTGTTATTACTAGCGACATGAACACCCAGTTCGTTCATGCCACTGTGCCTTTTGACGCCTTCTTTTCGGTGTCAATGAGATCTGCGAAGTAAGCCTTCATTTCTTCGAAGTTCATACCTTGTATGGCGCGAGGTTGTTCCGCGCGGGATTCTTCGGTAGTGGCGTTCCGGACCTTCCGTGATTTGCAATCGCGGCGGTGTCCACCTCCGAGGAATTTGCATTCGGGACAAGGGTTCTTCGGCTTCTTGCAATCTTTTGCGGCGTGTGGTCCTTTGCAATTGAAACATCGCAGAGCATTAATTTCTGCCGTTTCAGTGCTCTTGATGTGTTGCACGTGTGCAGGCTTGGTGAACATCTTGTAAGCTTCTTGATTCTTACCGATTCGATGGATGTGTTGAATCAGGGAATTCAGCTTGTTCTGCCGTGGATTGCGCTGCATCGTGGTATGATCTAGGAGAAGAGCATCTCCGCGAAGTCCTTGGCGGAAGATTTCTTTCCTGATCTCCGTGGACACGTTGTTCTCTAGTAGCCAGATCGCTTCATCATCTGCTACTTTGGCTTTGTATGCCAGATTTCTCCATTTGGCGAGATACGTGTCAATGTCGGTGTTGTCCGATTGTCGGTACTTCGTGAGTTCGTGTCGAGCCCAATCAGCTTGGAGCTGGGGACGGAAGAGATTGACGATCGTCTCTTTCCATGCATCCCATGTGTATCGGGTGTTTGTTCCTGTTGCGAGCTGTTGTAACTCGACGTCGGCAAAGTGTTCTCCTTTGGTACCCTTCAATCGGGAGAGAAGAGCGTAAGCTCGGTTCTTTACGTTCGGGATGAACTCTGGTTCCAGATGCAGAGCGTCCGCTGGATCATAATCCGGATTTGGTGTGTTGAAGTGTTTTGGGTTGGCGTCCATCCAACACTGCAATTTGATCCACCAGTCTTCGAACTTGGCCTTAGAACCGTCATAGATTCCGGGATCACAGAAGATTTCTATTTTCGACGGTGCAGGTCCGCTACCGTTTCCGCTTCCTGATCCGTATCCTTGTTGAGTTTTTGCCCACGACGTGAGGTCAACTAACTCTCTTGTTTGTTGGTCAGCTGCTTGGCTTTCAGCAGCGGCTTGGTTCAGCTTCTGCGCTGTTCGTTCGAGTGCGTCTGTGAGCAACTCTTTGTCCTTCTCTGTTTGTTCCACTCTTGCCTGCAACGTCTGCAGCAGAGCTTGTGTCGCTCTCAGTTCTTCTTTGAGATCGATCATGGACATGGTGATTCAGGTCACTTGGGGTTTTTCCTGATCAAAACTTTCTATTTCCGCTGCTAACCCTATTTCCTAGAATGGAAATTTCTTCTGTCTAGCTAGCGTTTGTCGTGGATGAAGGTATGGGCGTAGAAAAGATAAGTCCCAGCGAGTATGGGATCTTTCTGTTCGCTCAATTCGTCGATATCCCTTAAACGGTCTTTCGTTTGGGATCTTACGTGGATGGGGAGTCGGAGTACGATGGAAAGGTACCGGGGATGGTGACAGCACACGTTCCGGGGTTGGTACGTTGCCGATACCGATAACGTCGTTGGGGTCGAACTCAGACTCTAACTTTGGCGAAACGGACCCTCTTCTTTCTATGTAAGACGGGTCGTTTGCGGTAGGGGCGATGGAGAAACGGGGTGAGACCGGTCTGCTCAGTGACGAATATCTGGCGAGCGGGGCGTCTAAGGGCAGAGGGGAGTAGCGGGGCGAGGTGTTGCGCTCGGCATTGTTCTCTCGCTCTAACCAACTGCTCTCTGCGGCGATCTCGGCGTCTGTGGGAAAGGTGTACGAAGCCCAGGTACCGTCGTCGAAGGAGACAACCGAACCGAAGCGGTTGTGAAACGAGGGGAGAGAGACGGATGAGGTGGAGGAAGTGGTGGACACTGCGGGACACACGCGTTAACCAAGTCGTGTTGGGCTAATGCGCGGGCTTACTGGTAAAGGGTAAAGAGAGGGAGTTGTTGAGGTATCGAGGTAGGAAAATATAGTCTTGTCCTAATGAAGCGACCAACAACCAAATAATGATTGCGTCAGCCAATGAAGGCTGTCCTAGGTCGATACTCACAGGCTTAGACTGGGGAGACGAAGAGGTTCTGAGTCGGTAGACGTTGGTTGTAGGGAGAAAACCAAGAGGACAAGACTAAGGTCCTCTGGTGCTAGTATTGGTCTTTATATACTGTGAGCTACTGTGCACGGACCAACTACTATGTATGGTACGTGTCCATAAGAGGAAAGGGGAATGAGTCACAATGACGTGTAATGACTATGAGGTGAGTCAGAGTGACGTGGCGTAGAGTCATGCGGTACCGAGGATGAGTCATTGTGACGTATCATGTCATGTGACTCGGAATGAGTCATGAAGAGTCTGGATGAGTCGGTGTGACGTCATATGTCACGTGACTGTGAAAGATAAGATCAAGAGATAAGGAAAAAAGGAAAAGACGAACAAGGGAAGGGGAAGAAAATGAACGATCATAACAGTCTCTCCATCAGTCTGAGGATGATAGGCGGTAGAGAGCGAGACATTGTAGTTGAGGAGGCAGGCGAGCTCTAGGGCAAAAGCCAAAGCGAATTGTGGTCCTCTGTCTGAGATGAGTTTATCATGGAGCCTGAATCGCTTGAACACGGAGTGGAAAAAGAGTTGTGCTACCCCTGCCACGTCGATGTTCTTGGTGCAAGGATGGAAAATGACCCCCTTACTAAGCCCATGGTCGACCACAACCATGATTGAGTCAAATCCGGAGCTCATTGGGAGGCTGGTGATGAGATCAACAGACAGTTGCTGGAAGGGTTGGGTCACAACGGAAGGAATGGGAGATAGCGCCGGAACGGTAGGGTGGGTCAGGACCTTATTGGCCTGACAAGTAGCACATCCGCTAATGAACCAACAGGTAAATGTGGTCATTCCGGGCCACCAATAATCTTTCTCCAGGGCAGCGATGGTATGGAAGTATCTGTTGTGGCCGGTGAAAGCGGATTTGTGACACTCCTTGACAATCCATGCCCGGAGATTTGAGTCCAGAACGTACGTTCGCCCTTTATAGTAGAGGATGCCTTCTGCATAGGCCCA
This sequence comes from Boletus tylopilopsis, assembly GCA_038093875.1. NCBI lineage: Eukaryota > Fungi > Basidiomycota > Agaricomycetes > Boletales > Boletaceae > Boletus > Boletus tylopilopsis. The sequence continues at coordinate 7,648 of JBBPTB010000766.1, forward strand.
ATCGGCCGGGTTGTTGTAGCAGGTTGGGAGGGCTTCCTCATCGTGGTCTGTGCTGAGGAGTTTGAGGCACTCCAGCACGAGCGGATCAGATGGGGTTGAAGCAAGGAGTTTAGATCGTAGCTCAGTATCAATGTATGCAATAAAGAGCTGGTCGGGGAGGAGGACTTGATTTGCGTTGTCCGACGATGTGTCTATTCCGTCGGGTCAGGACAATGCATCCGCTGGACCCATCTGGGATCTGGGGCAGTGTCGGAATTTGAGGTGGTACTCTTGGAGAAAGAGCTGCCACCTGGCGTGGTGGTGGGAGAGGTTCTGGGGCTGGTGGAAATAGGTGAGGTTCTTGTGGTCCATAAGGACTGTGACTGGATGTTCGGTTCCGGTGAGGTAGTGGTGCCACTCTTCCAGGGCGTGGATGACCGCCAGCAGTTCTCAGTCGTAGATGTCGTAGTTCCTCTCCGCTTTGGACAAGGTTTTTGACAGGTAGGCACATGGGTGGAGATCCCCGTTGCCATCCTTCTGCATGAGTATCCCTCCGGCCACCACCAGAGAGGCATCCATCATGATTATGAACAGTTTACTTACGTCCGGCATGGTCAAGACTGGATGGGTGAGAAAGGCGTCTCGTAATCGTTTGAAGTCTGGTGGACTTCGGTCCAAGTCCACGTGTTTGCCTTCCGGGTGAGGTCATTTAGTGGTCGCGCTATATCCAAGAATCCAGGGATGAACTTCCGATAAAAGTTGCAGAACCTGAGGAAGGATCAGACTGTGGTCACGGAGTTGGGCGCGTTCCAGTCTTGAATTGCATCGACCTTGGCGTCAACCATCTGTACCTTGCCTTTCCCAACTACCATCCCTAGATATTCCACCTCCCGGGCGGCGAAGGTGCATTTTTCAAGCTTGAGGAACAGCTTTTGTTCCTCCATTCGTTGTAGCACCCACTTAGTGCGTTCTTCATGTAACACTGGGTCGTCCTTTGAATGGATTAGGAGATCATCCATGTAGATCACTAACCATCCTTCAGCGATCATATTGCCGAACGCGTCGTTCATATAGGCCTGGAATGTGGCCGGAGAGTTGCACATCCTGAAAAACATGACGGTGGGCTGATAGAGCCCGTACGGGGTGATGAATGTGGCCTTCCATTTGTCTGCTGGATTAATCCGGATGTTGTTGTATTCCCGCCGGACGTCCATCTTGGTGAATAGGTGTGAGTCCTTAAGCTGTCCGATGAGGTCATCGATCAGCGGGAGCAGGTAGGCGTTTTTCACGGTATGGGAATTTAGGTATCGGTAGTCCTGGCAGGGTCAGAGCTTTCCATCCTTCTTCTGTACAAAGAAGAATGGAGAGGCTTGGGGGGATTTGGAAGGTTCGATCTTTCCCGAGGCAAGATGTTCGTCGATGAACTTCTTCCAAGCTTCCTGTTCTTCGGGGTTCAGCTGATAGGCTTTACCTCGCTTCAGCAAGAAGTCCTTGTTGAGTTCGATTTTGTGATTGAACTTTCAGGGTGGTGGCAACTCATTAGAAGGTTTCTCGAATACCTTCTTATAGCATTCGTATTCCTTTGGGAGTTCCACTTTAGTTTTAGCGGTCCTCTGGGTGATTTGAGTGGAGAGGATAGTCCGTTGTATCCACTCCTTCTTGGGGAGGTAATCCCCGATGCCTTTTTGTTTATATAGACACCATTTGATATGGTCGTCCATGTCGAGACCCATAGCGCGGAGGAGGTAGCGCTGATGGATTGGTTCTCGTCGAGAGGGGAGGTTGGGATCTCCTTCAATCTCCACGGTCCCATGAGTCCAGTCGATGAGTGGGTTGACGTCGGCCAGCCATGACATTCTGAGAATCATATTCTGTTTTCCGCATCATACGATGAAGAAGTCTTGATCGCGAGGGACTCCTTTGATGTAGATGGTGACTCGAGTTCGATGGCGAATGGTTCCGGACCGGTTTAATGTTCCGTCCACGTTGTAAGCTTCATGTGGTTTGTCGAGCTGGAAGAAGGGGAATTGATTGTGGCGTGTGAAGCCTTCATCCATGAAGCAGGAAGTGGCTCCACAGTCTATGAGAGCGGTGGTTTGTCTGACATGAACTCCCCCCATTGCAGAAACTTGCAGAGGAATTAAAATTGACTTGTCCTCTAAAGAATCTACAACAGGGTTTGTTCTAGGCGTTCGAGTAGTTGGTCCTCGACGCCGTTCTAAAAATTCCTTAGCTGCTCCTTCACCCGTTCTTCCGAAATCCTACCCCTCTTTTGGGGGACGGTCCAGACCTGATTTACTTGTTCCGAAGAGCTTCCTGCGTCCTTCGGGTATTTTGGTGGTTGATCCTTGACGTAGATCTCCCGCAAGGCTTCTGTCATCTCCTTCACTCCATGCCCTTTGGCGACCAGTTGTTCCACCATCCTGATCGCCTCATTCTTCTCCTCCTTCATTTCCGCTGGTTTATCCTCGGCGGTCCAAGTCTGTTCCTGGGGGCGCTTACCATCATAGCGGGGGTACGACCTTCCTTTGGTTCGTCCCCTATTACCCTGGTGGTTCCTGGAGGAGCATCCTGGCTTCTTGCATATGAAGCATTTGCCCTCTTTCATGAGACGAGCTTGCTCAGCAGGGGAGAGTCGGATGTAGTCGTTCATAGCGTCGACATCCATAGCATTCGGGTCACAGTAGCTAGAGGATCTGGTTTGGTATCCGAATCCAGGCTTTCGTCCCTTGATATCTTTAATTCGCTCGGACTGTCGAGCGAATGTTGCTCCTGCAGCGATCCATTCGTCTATCGTAGTGGGTTCCATTCCAGAAAGGATCATGGTCATGAGGTCTCGGTGGATTCCTCTGCTGAAGATTTCGCAAAGTCTGGATTGTTCATTTAGTCCAGACTGGGAAGTGAGGAGGCGAAATTCCATAGCAAACTTGTGGAAGGCTTCTTCCATGTTAGGGCCTTGCATCAGTGAATAGAGCTTTTGCTTTGCTGTGGCGGTCTCGTCATGAGTAGCCATCATGGCTTGGAAGTCTGTTTTGAATTTCGCCCAGGTGTTATCAGCAGCAGGGATGGTTCCTTTCGTAAGATGCTCATAGTATCCTTCGGAGTATACCCATCCCTTGCCCTTACTCATCCTATTCAGGGCAGTGATGACCTTTGCGCGATCATCGTATCTCTCATTGATGGAAAAGTATGTGTCCATGGCATGTAGCCACCAGTTGGCATCAGCACTGTTTCCGGAGAACTCTTCCAGTAACCTGGCTTTTAGTTCTGGCATCTTGTTGTTGTTGTCGTCGTCTGTGGGGAAAGAAGGGGGATCTTCCGGTGGAGGGGGATCGTCCGGAACAAATGGAGCGTATCTGCCAAAGGGTAAAGGCCGTTCAGGGAGAAACGGAGAGTCCAAGGTGGAAGGAGGAAGCGGCGGTAATGGGGTAGGGGAACGAGACTCCAGTTCCGGTTCAGGTTCCGAAGGAGTGAATTGGGATCCGCTCGGAAGAGGTGGGAGATCGTCAGATGCTCTCCCTTCTCTGATGTTCTGCTCAGCTACTTCCTTCTGCTTTAGTCAGTATAAGGCCTTATCCTCTGTTCATCCGAATTTACTTGGTAAGGGAAGATAATCTGGATGGTCGCTCGGTAGCTTCCAGAGAGCAGGGTACTCGCTTATGGAAGGTACCACTCATCGGAGAGTAGGATCCACGACGGGTTCTGGTGATGACGATGGGGTGTGAAAGTGGGAAATGGTGTAGGGGTAGAGACCTTCTGTTGGAGAACAGGGTCTAGGGGAAAGTTAGTTCTTTTGTTACGCTTACTGCGTTGAGTCAACTCCTGGAACATGGAGTCAACGGAGGGCGAAGTAATAAGTGAAAGCGGAAGTGAGGGCAAAGAGCAAAGTGAGTATGCCAAGTAACAGGAGGCCTGTTTGATAAGGCGACAGCTTGGGCAAGCACAAGCTGGTGCTGCCTTCCGCACTCTTGTAAGAGCCTATTGGAAAGGCGAGTGGTCCCAGTTCCACTCGGATACGGTCGAGGCAAGTCAAGCCTTGGTCTGGAATGAACCAAGGGAGAGTTCCATCAAGAGGGAGAAGATACAACACAGTGGATTGCGTAGAACTAACTTAGGGAGCTCTACTACTGCGACACGGGTTTATATACTAAGAGAGACAGTGCATGGACCGTCGGGTAAACAAGGGCGTCGCTAGTGACAGTGCGAAGATCTATGGATCAAGGAGCTCCGCTGTCCGGAAGAGCGGAAAGGCTGGGATCAGTGGAGAATACGTGCAACAAGGAGCTCCGCTGTCAAGAAGATCGGAACAGACAGGGACAGCAGAGAGACGAGTGAAACACTACCATAGTGACCCTACGAGTCTGGAATGACTCATGGTTGTACATGCTCGAAGTCTGATGGTAATGGGGAAAACATCGGATGGGGCTGGGTGTCCCATCGTGAGGAGAGAGCGAGTCCGATGACAAAGAAGAAAATGAATTGGTACCACACAATCCGTAACAGCATGGGTGGAGACAAAGAGACAATGTCTAGCTTGTGACTGTTAAAAGCCAGATCCTCTGTGCTCAAGTCCAGGCAGAGGTCTGAAGGCACGGGAATTTCGAAGTTGACTAATGTCGGACATGTGCGTCAGACATTGGGGCGGAGTTAGGACATTGGCGTAGGACTTATGTGTTGCGCCCTTGCCACATCCCAGGTCCTAGTATTTCGGAGCAAAGGAGAGAGAGGAAGAATATCCCAGACAAGAGAGGAGGTACTTTGAATCAATATTCAGACTAAAGAATTACATCAAGAGTATCTATGAGGTTTTATACTAATGTCTGGGTGAACTCCAGACCAAAAGATGTGGAGCTGCACTGCACCAAGGAATGGTGGCATGCACAGCGCTGAGTAACATAAGATGGAGGGGGAGAGTGCCCGAAGGCCAGAGGGCTGTACAATAAAAGTGTGTAAGACATTACGAGAAGGGACTAACTAAATGGAGATAACAGAAGTCTGACTCGGAGGTCTGAAGCGGAGGTGTATGGAAATGGTCAGGGGTCATCTGGAGTTGGCCAGAGTTGATAGGGGCTAGGCCGGAGTTGGTTGGAGTTGATAGGGGCTATGTTGGACATGCATGGATATGACAGTGACCAGAATTTCCAACCCTTGGTGTTGGCTTCATAGCCAATGAATGTCATTTCTTCAGCCTTAGCAGATAATTTGTCCTTCCTCATTTCTGGAGGAATGAATACAAAGGCAGAACAACTGAATACATGGAAATAGGATAGATCTGGTTTGTTTCTGGTGAATGACTCGATGGGAGTTTTCCATTGATGACGACGAAGAGGCTGTCAGTTATAAATGTGAAGGGAAGTCTTGACAGCATCTTGCCAAAAGATGTGGGATAAGCAAGCTTGGTGTCGCATTGCTTCAGCTTTTTCCATGATGGTACGATCAAATCTCTCTGCATGTCCATTCTGTTGTGGAGTGTGAGGAACAGAGGTTTGGTGAGTGATACCTCTGGTCGAGAAGAACAATTGAGTATCCTTACTGATAAATTCCCCACCACAATCTGAATGCACAGAGGTAACTTGAGAACCAGACTGATTCTCAAGCCAAGAAATCTGCTGCTTAAGAGCAACGGCAGTACCAGACTTCTCTCAAAGGAAGGAGAGAAGGGCAAAGCCAGAATAGTCATCAATAAGAGTAAGGATGTATCTGCTATGAGAGCGAGATTCAATGGGAAAAGGTCCCATGAGGTTGGTATGGAGAAGGGCAAGGGAGCAAGCAGCTCGCTTGATCAAGAGACTGAAGGGGCAATCCGCCATTTTGCCCTCTGAGCAGCCTTTGCAGGGCAGAAGAGAGGAGGGAGGTGCAATATCAGGACAGCCAGAGGCATGTCATGACAGGTGTCTCAGTGCATTGTTTGAGCAGTGTCCAAGACGCTGGTGCCACAATTGATAGGGATCAATTGACATAAACAAGGCAATCTTCCCTGGAGTAATCGAAGATGACTGAAACCAGTGAAGGTTGTTATCTGGAAATGAGGCAGAGGCCTTGATAACCAGATGTCCTCATGAATTCCAGATATGGATTTCTTTAGAAACAATTTCGCATCTGTACCCTTGAAGGGACAGAGTAGGGACAGACAAAAGTCTGTGTGCTGCTTGTGGAGCATACCAAACATGTTCTAGAACCAAAGGTTGTAGGCCAGAGGGGTGAATTATTACCTTCCCTGGTCCATACATAGAAATGGTAGAGCCATCAGCAATGGAGGCTTCTTTGGATCCTGTCTCTAGATGAGCAAAATCATCTAGGTAAGGAGTGATGTGGTCAGTGCAACTGCTATCAATCATCCAAAAAGAACGTGTAGATGTCTTAGTTTTTCCAACAGCATACCAGCCTGAAATAGGATTATCATTGGAGGTGCTAGGAGAAATGGTCTCTTTCCGGGTCATTCCCTGAATGCCATGAGAAAGGCTAGCAAAAGTTACAGGATTGTAATCATCAAAGTAAGACTTTGGTTTCTCTGAAAAGGCAAGATCTCTGGTCTTACAACCAGGCAGAGAAGGGCCTGCAACTAAACCTCCAACTATGAAAGTTTCCTTTATCTTCTTCTTGTTATCAACCCTGCAGGTCCTAGTGGAACTATCCCCAGGGTTAGAGGAAGAGTCCACATTCCTGAAAGTGCTGTCAAGCATGATCAGGGGAAATGTCCATTTCGTCATCAACAGG
>JBBPTB010000767.1:0-14284 GCA_038093875.1 Boletus tylopilopsis
ATCAACCAATAACTTGAAGGCTAAGGTGTAGCGAAGCCCACTTTAGTGACTCGGATAACTTGATAAAACATCCGTTTGGCTCTCTTCTTAGGTGCGTCTACCATGGTAGGTAAATCAGCGTTGGATGGCATATCTGCTCAATTGCAAGGGTGGTTAACGGGGGTAGGACTTTGTGTTGGTGATCTCAGGTGGCATACCTCTGTTCGAGTCGTAGGGGGTGATATCACCGATATTGGGAACCTGAATGATGGCAGCAGCAGCAAAGCCAATGTAGAACGCAAAGCAGACGCGCAAGGATGAGACGCGCGCGACGGTTGGATGATCAGATAAGCGAGCGTGCCCGAGTGAAAGATGTTGGCAAGACGCAGAATGTGGGGGATCGTGTGGACTGTCCGACCGTTTATAAACCCTATGACAAGGGGACCGAGCAAGAATCCAAGGTTTGACGGACACCAATTACTCTAGCCAGACTAGGAAGTATTCATAAGTATGCCAGTATTATGGGTTGTAACATACCACTAGGCAAGCAGCTGCAGTCCTTCTTTTGCCGTAAACTGACCTTTTGTTTCGTGCTGTAAACTCTCAGTAACAATAAGTAGTCAATTTGTATGCGTCCGTCAATGATGATGAGCGCGTATAACTATGGCTCCGAGGGCATTTAACTCGTTGGTCGGTCGCCGAAGGAAGACGATCGTCGTCTCTGAAGTGGGAGCGCACCTAGTTCCAAGACGTGCAGATCTGTGCTTAACAACGGTTCGCGTACCATCATGTGTTTTGAAAAGCATAATTGCACGAGCCACGAACTGAGCCCCATACCGCTGTCTATCTTCTAGACATAAAAGGTGGAGCATGAGCCAGGACACGTGGCGTGTATGATACTGGGTGGCAACTGGACGAGATATACCTTGTCAAGATCAAATGAGGTCTGCTCTGTGACATCGAACACGATCGGTCGGTCTTGGGGGGTGCACGCAAAGGCAATGCGTTCCGGTTTTGTACCCTTCCAAGTCCCTCAGGCCATGTTCCCAGAACGGGCTGGAAAGCGAACGGGCATGAACATGACTACAAGCGGCGTCTTTCCGGTCGTCGCTGTCTGGCCAAGCATGATGGCGTGAGCGCATGGCGTCGTGCGATGGCGTGTCCAGGTTCTTGCGTGTATTATATTGGGGTGGTCTCGGTATGGGGATCTCTTTGTACGTGGTGCTTATTCACCAGGAGGTGAGCCTGGTAGGATTGGTGATCATGGGGGAGGCGGGGTGAGGTGTGTGGAGAGACCAGGCGTAGTATGTGTCGATGGCATCATCGAGGAATTCTGTTCGGAGACCGTTGCATATCTGGGGTGTAATGATAATGGATTCGCTGGACATCGCACTGACTTGCAAGGGAGGAGGACGAGGAAACGAAATGTATCAGAAGTACTTAAGGGCGATGGAGGTGAGGCCTCATTGATATTAATGATGTGACCACTAACCACGCGCATCAATTAGGATGGAGAAATCTCCGCAGGATGTGTCGACGCCCAAACTTCAAAGGACACACTCGTGACGCGTTGATTAAAGCCTGGTGCCAAGCCTATCGGGTGAGTCGGAATTCGGAAAGTCGGTCTAAGTCTGGCTCGTGGCACCCATACTGCCTTCCTTCCCAGCACTCTCGACACAGAACGTCGCAACCTTCCGTGCATATACCTTCCTAAAATGTCTACGGAAAACACAGACACAGAGCAGTTTGAGGGCCTTCGAGAGAAGTTTGGCCGATTCAGGATCCTTATCATTGGCCGTGCCAACGCTGGCAAGACAACCATTCTCCGGGCGATCTGTGACTCCGCGGATGAGGATAACCCAGAGGTTTTTGATGGCGAAGGGAACAAGGTATGGAAATCAACTGGCATATATTGCCGTCCCATAAGCTCACATGCGATCAGGTTGACCTGTCGCAAGTCGAGGGATCCATGGAGGTGCGCTCAACATTTCCTTCTTTGACATCATGATTGGTGTGCGATTGATCGTCGTCAGCGCGGACTTCATAATGTCGAGCAGGAACTGATATTCCCAGGCAATAACAATTTCGTCTTCCATGATTCTCGAGGTTTCGAGGCTGGACAGGTAGACGAGTTCTTGCAGATGAAAAAGTTTATCGCAGACCGTGCCAAGACCACCAATCTTGAGAAGCGTATACACGCGATGTGGTGAATGCAAAGGTTGTATCACATTGTAGTATTTGACCATCTTTTATCCAGGTATTGTATTCCGATGGACAAAGTTGAACGACCAGTTCAACGTTCTGAGGAAATGTTCTTTGATGACTGTGATCCTGGAAATGGTGAATTCCATGTTTGAGTTGTTGACATATTCTCAAACAGTTGTTGTGACCTCCCAGTTCCTGTTGTTGTGCTATTCACAAAGTTTGATGCATTGCGAGCTGTAGCCATGGGGAAATTACTGCCTGCCGATCGGCGACTGCCTTTGCAAGAGCGGTTGTCAAAGATTGAACCACTCATTGAAGAAGTATTCAGCAAAGCCAATGTATGGGGTCACCTTTCTCAGTTGAGATATCCCCCAAAGTCCTGTGTCCGAGTCAGAGGTTGGTATCATGCTTCCCTTATGCAAGTACTGTGTTACATTTTTGCTAGACATGCACATAAAGTCCAATGAGAGATGTGGTGATCTCTTGGAAGCTACCACAGCTGCCCTTGGTAATAAAGCTTTGCAAATGTTGCTTATCACAGCGCAGGAGGCAAACATAGCAATATGTGTCAGACATGCAGTGAAAGAGTGGGTCACTGCAATAAACAGTCAGCTCCTATACACTAACATGTATTTTCTAATGCAGCTTGATATCTAAGTCAGACCAAGTGCAGAGCTCATTGGTTCCTCTAGTCAGAATGGGAGACCTGAAGCTTCAGAATCTTGTATTGTGGTTCCCTCATGTTCAGGTAAGATAAATATTATTTGTGGATGATGAATTGATGAATATTTGTCACTCGACCACCATAGTGAGTCATGTAAAGCAACATGGGGAAATTTTCATGTTGATGGCATTGAATTGTTAACTTCAATGCTTTGGCAATCATAGTGTGTAAGTTGTGCCTTGTGGCATTTTACAGGGAATGATGTTGGAGGTTACTTATCAATGTTCGTGTTGCTTAAATTTTATAGGAGGTGAGTTCTCACATAGTGGTTATCTGATATGCCAATCATTCTGATGAATGCTTTATACCTGGATTGCAATTTGTGATCCATTAGTTGCATTTTTAACAGCCCATGAATTGAGCATGTCAATCATGTCATGTGTACTCTTTTTCCTGTGCATGCATAGCTTGTAAGTTGTGTATGGTGCAATACAGTAATCATGCTAATGATATTTCCACTGGCCCTCTTTTATTGGCAATCATAGCTTGTGAGTTACATGGCATTTTGCCAGTACAGTCATGCAGATGATCCCATCTCTTCTCTTTATCCTCACTTATTGATCATAGAAAGTGAGTTGAGCATTGTGACATATCAAGGCACTGAATCATTCCATTGATTCCACTTCCATTCTTTATTGTTTGTTGACCATTGTAGAGAGTGAGTTGTGCATTATGGCATGTTGGTGGTGTGATCATACTGATGATTCCATCTTCATTTTCCTATTGATGTAAAACTATAGGAGGTGAGTTATCATTGTTGAAAGGAAACTGTACTGATGGTGTTATCTCTTCAATTTTAACCATAGAGAGTGAGTTGTGTATCAAGGAAATTGGTGGGATAATTATGCTGATGTTTTATTTTCCACCTAAACCATAGTTTGTGAGTTATGCATCATACATGTTGCTGGAGCAATCATGGTAATGATTTGTTCATGCTGCATCAACAATTATAGGCTGTAAGTTATGGATTGTTGCATATTAATGGATAATTGCCCTAACATTGCCATCTTCACTTCTCATTCTACATGGGGAATAATAGCTTGTGAGTGCAATTATAGGATAATCATCACTCCATAACCACTCCATTGGTACTCACAGTGGGTGAGTTGTACATTGTGGCATATTACTGAGGTGATTATGCTGACATCTCCTTTTCCATTACTACTGGTCATCATAGTTTGTGAGTTTGCATTTAAGAGGATGATTGTAATGCTGATTCCATTTTCACCTCTTCACTGTGGACTGGAATTCATAGGAAGTGAGTTGTGCATTGTGGTATATATATTTTCATGACAATCATGCTGACAATTTGACTTTCTATCTTTCATTGAAATTAATATATAGAATGTGGGTTATGCATTGTGGCATGTTGATGGGGTAATTATACTAATGATTCCATCTCTACTTGTCAACCTACATTGGAAATCATAGACTGTGAGTTGTGTATTGTGACTTACTGAAGTGATCATGCTAATCATTCTATGACCATCTTGACTTTATCCTCCAATGGCAAACATAGGCTGTGAGTTGTGTATTGTGTCATATTAGTAGTTTCAGCATGGTGATGATTCTGCTCCACTCTTCATCCTCTATTGCAAACCATAGGCTGTAAGTTATTTATCATGTGGCATATTAGTGGAGTAATCATTCTAATGCTCCCCTCTCTACTCTGCATCTTGCATTGAAAATGGTAGGCTGTGAGTTGTAAACTGTGATATGTTGCTTGATGGTCATGCTGATGATTTCACCCCCATTCTTCATCCTTAAATAATAGGGGGTGAGTTTAGAATTCTGACATGTTGGTGGGATGGCCAACAATTCCATCTTTCATCCTCTATTGGTAATTATAGCATGTGAGTCATGTGTGTTGATGGACAACTCATACTAATGATTGATGATGCCATCCTTACTCTTATTCTGTATTGATAAACATAGTTTGTGAGTTATAATTTGTGATATGATGGTTGGCTGATCATGATACTGATTTCATTACTCTTTATTTCTCATTGATGTTATTGATCCTAGGATGTGAGTTGTACATTATAGCATGTTATAGGAGATCATATTGATGATTCCATCTCTGCTCTTCATTTGGAAATTCTAGGTTGTGAGTTGTGAATTATGCCATGTTGGTGGAATGATGATTCCATCTCAAACTCTTCATCCTATATTGAAATGATAGAGAGTGAGTTATGCATTGCAACATATTTGTGGGATGACTCTTCTAATGATTCCACCATTTCTGTCATCATTTATGGGTGATAATAGGAAGTGAGTTATGTATTCTGATACACTTGGAGTGGTCATGCTGATGTCATTTCATCTCCATTCTTGATCCTTCATTTGGAAATTACAGGCTGTGAGTTATGCATTATGGTGTATTGACAGGATGATTATATTGATGTTTCCATCTCCACTCTTCATTCTGCTTTGCAAATCATAGGCAGTGAGTTATACATTTTAGTGTGTCAAAAATTACTATGCTGATTATTCCATCTCCACTCTCTATCTGCATTGGTAATCATAGGAAGTGAGTTGTAGATTGTGGTGTGTTGATGGATGGTGATGCTAATGAATTCATTTGCATTCTTCAGTTTGTGAGTCATGCATCATGGCATCTTATTTGCATTGTGATTTCATTTTTGTCTCTTTGGAATTATAGCTGGTGAGTTGCACACTGTAACATGTTGACAGAGTGATCAAGCTAAGGATCCATATTTTAAAACTTCATCACACTTGGACACTCATAGCTTGTAAGCTGTGGATTATGCCATCTTGGTTGGATAATTATATGCTAATGGTTCAATTTTCCTCTCCCCATTCTCTACTGGTAATTATAGGATGTAAGCTGTGCTTTTTTTGTGGCATGGTAGTGTTTTGGTTATGTTGATGGCCACATCTCAATTCTTTATCCTGCACTGGAAATCATAGAAAGTAAGTTGTCATTGGGGTTAAGGTGATCATGCTAACAAACCAATTCTCACTATTCATTCTACATTGGTAAACATAGACTGTGAGTTGTGCATTGTAGCATGTTATTGGGGTCAATAATGCTAATGAATGCATTTCCAATCCTTTATTCTGGAAATAATAGAGAGTGAGTGGTGCTTTCTAGCATGTTAATGATTGTCCTGATGATTCTATCTCTATTCTCTACTGGCATTGATCACAGGCTGTGAGTTATGGATTGTGGTATGTTGATAGGGCAATTATATTAATGATCACATCTCCAATCTCCATCCTGCATTGCAAATCACAGGTTGTGAGTTATGGATTGTGGCATGTTGGTGGGCTAATGATGCTCATGATTCCATTTTTGCTGTGTGTTCTGTGCTGTAAATCATAGACTGTGAGTCATGAGTTGTGGTCTAGTAATGTAGCTGCTGATGATTCCATCCTCATACTTAATTCTGCATTTAAAATCATAGGAAGTGAGTTATACATTGTGGGATGTTGGTGGCTGATCATGTTGATGGTTCCATCTCTACTTTATTCTACACCATTATATGTATATAGGAGGTAAGTTAATTACCCTACTTCCTTCACTAGTTGCTTACCATTTTGCAGCTGGTATGTCTTCTTGGATCATTGATTGAATATTGGTGAACATAACTTGTTAGGATGTAAGTGTCTAGAAAAAGTATGTGCATTATGTATTAATATATATTTTTAGAAAGTAAGTCCTTTGAATGTTTGCAGAGCATGTTACTTATTAGGAACTATAGAATGTTGGTATATATACCTATCTTTCCTTCCATGTATTGATGTTGTCATCAACAGGTGGTTGCAACAAAAAAAGTATTTATCTTTTGTTGAATGGTCATCTTTGTGTTAATATGTCACCCCTAGGCCACTTTCACTGGCAGTGAAATCCAAGTCTACAAACCAGACAGTTTTGTACTTGATTTTTGCTTCTTTGTTGTATAATCTCATGCCTGACAAGGTCACATGGAAACAGGTCCTACAAGCTGGTGTTGGTATGTGAATATCTAATAAATATACATTTATATCATTCATTGCATGCATTCTAGATATCATTTTGATATCAGAGCTTTCTTTCTTTCTGTCCCAACAGCATGATCCTGAGCCACTCTCTTCTGCAGCTCAAAAGTATCAGGCATCCACTGCATATGGGAAGGTCAGGAAGGCTTTGAAGGAAGCCTTCAAGCAATATGGGAAACTGTCTCAAGACCAGAAAGTGGACAAGGTTACCAATGTCATTCTTGAAAACCACTTGTATATGCTTACCAGTTCCTTTTTTTGGCTTACTAAAATATTTTTCTAGTGTGCCCACTATTGTGGTTGACCAAGCTGAGGATGTTCTTTAAAGAGTGGAAAGGGGGAATGGTGCAGAGAATTGTTGGAGTAATAGATGGTTAAAGCATCTCAACATGCTTTTCATGATGATGGAGCTTTTGGAACAGTGGCTGGCTGAAGCATTTCAACATGCTTTCAACAATTATGGTGGAATCTTGAATCTTGCTGTGCTTTGATCCTAGCTTGTGGTTTGTACAACAGAAGGCATGACATGAACCCACTTGTTTGATCTGAGCTCATAGTCTGCTTAATCACTTGCATGAGACCCCAATTTCTTTGGATCAAGCATCAAGATTCAAGATTGTCTTTACTTTCATTTCTGTGTTACTGTAGAGGCTAAGACATGTTCAACATTCCATCATCAATGTGTGCTGTTCAAGAGGACTAGAGTTACCAAGTATGCTTCGCTTTGCCAAGTCGACGTTCTGGATAGCCCGCATCTACATATGTGTTCACCATCTAGTCGACTGAGGATACCCCCGAACGTTATCAAGAGATGCTATCCGACATTGGAATCTGTCCGACATCGCACAACGTTTGCATACCCAATCCAATTTCCACCTCGAAATCAAATGCCCGCCGTCTACTTGATTCCCAAAAACAACAACCCGCACTTCGTTCAGGTGACCTCCTCCTCCAGCGCCTGTCCATCGCTTGTTGTCCACCACTCCGCCCGGTCCCTCTCTCAGCCTTTCCCCCCCTCTCGACTGCCGTCTCGAACATGAGACCCTGCGTGCATTGAGCGACGCCATGCGATGTCCGAATGGCCCACGAAGACAATGAACGCAGCGCGTGCTGGGAGTGCGCCGTAGAGCGTTGCGAGCTGGATGTTGAGTGTCGCTGGGGTGGGGTCGCCACGGCCGGCGCATCCGCCGTCGCTTTCGGGGGTCAACCTTAATGGCATAGTCAGGAACCTGTTACTGAGGTACATGATGTGGTGGTACTCACAGCCCATGGTGTCCGCGACGCGTGTCAGTCGCCCGAACAGAAACCCGTGTGCAGGAATGGTTTGGAGCAAGCCCTCGAGCACCCTTCATTGCTGCCGCACCCCATCGTGGTCGTCGCCTTGGCGCCGTGATCGAAAACGGGAGCCCTGATCACTCGCCCTGGTCATGCGCTCAGATATACTCTTATGGTCCGTCTCGAACTTCCCGAAGCCGGCCCCACTCTGGACCCTGAGTCGGAGGAGATGACACAAGCCCACGGGTCTTCCTCAGATCGTGACCACCCACCCCGCGCGTCTGGTAGTATATGACGGCGGTGTCGATGCAGAGCGGGCGGCAGACTTTGAGGTCCGATTTGAGGGAGTGATGACAAGGGTAGAGGTCGGTCCATTTGCGGGTGCGAGGACGGTGAGAAGGTGAATCTGAACCTGTACGAGGGTGGTGGTGGCTGTCGTGAGGGGTGCTTCGATGATGCCTGACCATCTACAAGAAGTGAATGAACGTCAATCGAGAGATGAAACGAAGTAGTCGACAACCGGTTTCGGTGGTTTGACGAGGGTATCGTATACGACGATGCCGGACTCGAATCGATGATGCAAACGCGAATGAGTCCTTGCCGTCCTCTGTCAAGCAGTGCGTTCGGATGAGTAGAGCTCAGTGGAAGCGACACCATGGCTCACCATTTCGCAGTCGATGGCGTACACTCGTGAGCATTACTTGTGTGGGAGGAACAATATAGATGCTGCCTGGGCATCTCCACCCAACTGGCTGGTTTGTCGAAGACATTTTCCATGTAAAGCGGTATAGGGTAGTCGTTCTCGATCATTTGTTGCAACGACAGCATGTATACTGATGGGTCCTTTCGAATACGCGTTTTGCTACAGTAACATTAGGTGGTAATTGAGGGAGGAAAAGATGGTACATACAGGCTATGCGTGCTTCGATACGTCGCTTTTTCTCCTCGCCGCTGATTGGACCTTAGAAGAAACTACCGAGGACAGAGTACAGTTTGGTCACCCGGAGCCCGTGTCGGGCAGGCATGGCTGAACGTGGATGTGATGAAGGAAAGTGGTGTTTTCGAGTCATTTTGGAGTGGTACCGCGACCGGAATGTTCGGGTTGGCTTTAGCTGAGGGTGGGTAATGGTGAGAGGGCGAGAAAGTAGTATTCCTGGAATCAAGAGTGCGACGACTTTTTGTATCGACCGTACATTCTAAGGAGAATGCGTGAGGTGAACGAGACATGGAGAACAGGCGGACCTCGATCTTGACCCAGTTGTGCGGTGGAGCATCTGTGCTGACTCTGTGTAGGACGAGATCCCGCACGTTCTGCGTGTGTTGATGATAAAAACATGGCATTAATGTCTAGTAGACACAAGAATCATGGGTGTGATGCAACGAATGGCGGAGTTGGCGCGATCCAACGGCTGGGTTGGTGGCGTGAGGTGGGCATGGTGCAATGAATGGGAGGTGAGGCAGTCGGACCCAGACCATCGGAGTTCGAAATGGGTCTTTGCGAAAACACGCAGGAGTCGTTCGGATGAAGGAACTCCACAGCACTGGCAGGGTATAAATTATGATGCTTCCCTCACCACTGTACAATCACTACGCCCACTCGCACGCTATTCAACGAGCGCACTTTTGCTGATATCCAAGACCAGTTATATTGACCAGCCCACCTATCACGCACCCTACTGTATCTAGCGTCCCTCATAAATCTCTTCCCATATGGCAAGCTCGAGCAGTTGGCGTCATGTCGAGGACCTTCGCGCACCGACCACACCACCTTCGTTCTCCGAATGCGATGAATGCAACCCTGGACTGTATGAGAACACGAAAAACATCATCGTGTGCATTGATGGTACTTCCAACAAATTTGGTCGACATGTAATTTCTCGCGCATGTCCCTGTAACGTGTCTAACGAGTATGCTAGAATACCAACGTGGTGAAGTTGCTTGCCAAGATCGATCCACGAGAGCAGCGCACATATTACTCGAGTGGAATTGGTGCACGCCTCAAAACCCTCGAGATTGTCAAGCAGATCAAGAACGTGTTTATTGACAACAATGACAAGGCAATTCCAGTGTTTGTACTCGTCTCATGATCCAGTTGTCCAAGCAATGAAATAATCAATGGCAGGAATGTGGAAGTAATTATCCAGGAGGCATACCGCTGGCTAGCACAAACATATAAGGTTGGGGATAAGATATACTTCTTTGGTAGGTTTGAGCCTCACCATGGTGTTCTTATTTGATGGTTGTTCTGTAGGCTTCTCTCGGGGTGCATATCAAGTGCGTATGCTTGCAGAGATGATACACGAGGTGCTACTCAATTCAATGACCTGTAGCGTTGTAAAGTACTAAACACGCGTTTCAGGTTGGCTTGATAAAGGAGGTAACGGAGAAGCAGATTAGAGTGTGAGCAGCTGAAGCGTCGCCTGAGGAAAGCTGACAAACCTCTTGGCAGCGCTTATGATCACTATCAAGGAATTCACTCCGGAAAATTTGAGGCAAGGCCCATCGCCAAGAATTTCAAGGAGATATTTTCCTGGCCGGACGTGAGAGTGCACTTTGTCGGAGTATGGTAATACAACATCATTATGTATTGGTTGGATGGTGATCAAGATTGATTTCGGTTTAGGGACACTATATTCCCTGCTGGGGTTTTGAAAAAAGATGTCTTCCATTCGAACGCCCGTCACTCACGACATGCACTCGCTCTCGACGAGCGTCGGGTCAAGTTCATACCGGAGTACTTCCATGGAATAAACTCTCCATCAACCGACGGGAGATTGAGTTCCACAAGCGATCGACCCGTGTCTGAGATCAGGGAGGTCTGGTTTGCCGGGAGTCACTTAGACGTGTAGGTAACCTCTGAGATTCTACTGTCAGTGACTCAGGGTACTGATCTGCTTCGTACAGAGGTGGAAAGAGCGGATTTGGCAAGCCTCACCACGCCGGGAACGTCTCACTACTATGGATGCGTCGAGAAGCAGCCGCTTGTGGTCTCAAGTTGAAGCCGACTGATGTGGTCTGGGTCCCCGATGATCTGGATTTTGGCACCACCAATTCCATGACTCACATATGGCAAGTCATGGAGTATGTGCCTATCAGGCATCAAGTATCCTTCAGCGGTCCTGGTGAAGATGCTCGGCGGTGAGATTCTACGTTGTGTTTTCTGGTTCGTGACATTGATCTCGCAACTTGGTAGTCTGCATCGGTTTCAGCCACGTCGTATCATACCCGGTCAGAAGGTACATGCATCTGTTCTGTATGCAAACTTGTACAAGCCAGCAGCGACATTCGGAATTGGTCTTGACATACCCGTTGTACAGCCTGGGCACGAAGATACAGAACTGGACAATGAACTTTGGGAGACGGGATTTTTCGACGATACCTCAACACAAGAGATAGTAAACTATCTGGACGACCAGTCACGGGTTGCTCCAATATTCTTCGACAGGTTGTTATTTATGCTGCGATTTGGTAAGCTCCTCCCTTGCGACCCACTTGATAGTTAGATCGCTGCCGTTTCAGAGGAAGGAAAGGAATGCGTCAGGAACGTACCTGGCTGGCAAAACAAGTTTATGAAGCTCATTCAGGAAGATAATTGTGTACCGCTCGTTCGCGTGATCGCGATCGTTGCCCTCCATGAAGCTTGTCAGTCTCTTACCTCCCACTCGTGTGTTATGTGACCTGAAATCTCTTGCAGTGTGCGATCTCAAGGCACACCCAGACAGATGTGAACCGTTTCTCGGGCCCTTTTCACGTGATATATTCGTTGAGGCGGAGTCATCCCTCAACGCCATTTTAGCCACACACATGTGTCAAGATGGACCCACCATACTTGCTCTCCTGAGACCCATGACAAAGCACCGGATCCTCCAACAGCGCATCCTCACAGGTCAAGTTTTGGAAAATATTATGCCATTATTCGATGCGATCATCAAGCAACCGACGAGAAATTTCGGGAAGGCAATGGAAGGCCTGAATTACTTACTGTTGTGTGGTCGGTTGGTGACGATCGTACATTGAAGCACTCATTGATGATTCGTCAGAGGGCACTCGAAGCTTTCTCATTGAGAAGCTTGGGGAGACTCCTGAAGGTTTCAATGGATCCAGACTTGCTAAGATATTGGAGGCTGATGGTGAGGGCATCATCATATGTGTTATTGGGCTGATGCTACTCATCATTTTATTTAGACTCAAACATCCTGACTGCTGCCTTGCGTGTGGTATTGACCCTTGCACGAATTCCGGATGGTAAACGTCCCAGTTTTTTCGGTAATTTTATGGTAATCCGATATAATTCAGTGTTGGCGAGAAATGCCTGCTCAATAGTGAAGCCTAGGATCAGGAAGTTGGCGACTAAGCATGAAGGATCAGTCGGTCAGCTTTCTGTTGAAATATTGCTTATGCTATATGAGGAGACTCGCGACAGTAGGTAATACATTATTTTATTTGCATACCCCCTTACCACAGTTCCAGACAACCTGAATATCCGCAATGCGCAAGTTCGAGCCAATCTTGCCAGCGTTTTTATCCACTCTGGCCTAGATAAACACAGTTCAGCACAGAACCAAGCTCCCGGACAAGAGATATTGTCTCAGATATTCGGACTAAGTAAGTGCTGTTCAACAGTCCAGTTCAAACGAGATTTAAAAACGACACCTCTATCTCAGACTCCGTAGAGCTCAACGATGCGCAGAGAAGGCTTATGAGGGAACTGAAAATGGCCGTTGAGAAAGGAGATAGTCGGCAGCGTACCACTGCTACCTTGGCCCTTTTGAAGCTATGCAAAAGTTTGTGCAATATCAATGAACTACATACATGGACTCATCCACAAGCTCATGTTTCGTTAGATGAGGCCGTCCGCAGCCATCTCCGTAGTATTAACTTGTTAGAACTCTTCGTCAAGCAGCTGCAACGCAAGGACACTGCATTGCTCGCTGCATACGCATTGACGACCTGCTTGAATTACAGTGAGCATAGGTGTCTCCCGGCGAACTCGCATAGCTTAGAATCACACTAGCCGACATGAAAGGGCCAATACAAGACAACGACGACCTTCCGGCATGCATTGTTGCCATGCTGGCATTCGACTACTTTGACGAGGCCGTCGGACAAGTAGAAGGATTCCAGATCTTCAGAGACTTCATGCGATATGGTAATGACTTCTTCTATTGGTTTTATGCGCTAATCTATCTGATTAGTTGACCTGCGGAAAAAGATCGAGAATTACAAAATCAGTGAGATTCTGGACATGAAGCTTGGCGGGGAGGTACCAACGCAAATTCGCACAAGCCTAATCTGCTTAGAAATCTTCCAGTTCTTCGGTATGTAACAAGAGTCGTGATGTTAGTCCAGTGTAGCTAAGGCAATCCCTAGACCCGAATGATCCCTGGACAGATGAACTTGTTGGAAGCAGCTTGGAACGACTGACTGACACAGTATGGATGGTGCAGAGAGCAGGGGTTGTGATCCTTTCTGTGCTGGCTCAGACAGGTGCGTGTGGATGGGGCCAACTCTGGAGATAGTCTTTTGTCTTTGAACCTCAGAACGCGGAGTGGGGACCATCAGTCTCCGTATACACGAAATAATCAAGATGCTGCTTCCAGATGGTTATCTGGCGATATCAGTGAGGACCAATGTCATTGGACCCGGACTCCACTAACGATGTCCAGGTGCAAGACAATGATTCTCCACCGGTTGCACCAGGTTGGCTGTCTCCGTGGATGCTGGGACCTGCATGGGCATTGCGTGTGTTGGTGAAGAATGGCATGCATTACCTGCCAATTCTCAGAGTTATCAATCCTGACATGACAGTCATTTTAGAGACGCTCCGCGTCCGTGTGCGAGAGACATTGCAATATGCTAGCTTTAAACAATTATTTCTCTCTGGAGCGCTTGTTGACGAGGTGCGTACGTCGCCGCGGCGCATGTGGACTCCAAACCAAAGTAATTTCTTTCTTCCGTACGGGGTATGTAAGACTAAGACACGTTTTCCGTTCTTCCCAGCTGACGTGATCACAATACTGCACGAACTGATCAAAGTTGTCGACGGGGAACTGTCCGCAGGTTTTGGGGACCCCATCCCACCCCACATTACCCATTGGG
>JBBPTB010000768.1:0-14277 GCA_038093875.1 Boletus tylopilopsis
CCCCTCACCCCCATGCCTCCCCTCCGTCACTCTTGGCTTGATTTTGATCGTCAGGCTTTCCGACCGTCCTCACCCACTGTGAGGGTGATGTCAACTTCCCACATGACACGATCTATGGCGGGAAGCTTGCTTCACGACGGCGATCAAGCTCAACATATTGGAGCTCGTCGGCAGGTAGGCATATATTGTTCCATGAACTCAGCTTTTGCTGATGTCCTGGTAGCACACCATTACCTACAAGGCGCGCAAACCTCGCTCCAGACTGAATGCTAGGACCAAGGCACAGATTCACGATGGCGTAGGTCCCTCAATGTCTTCTTGTATTGTCCGATACTACTGATCCTGCATTTTTTTCAAAGGATGCAAACGTCATTGATGGACCCCCTACTCGAGATGAACATCTAGCCAGAGACGAAAACATAGTGAATGAGCTGTCCGAGCTCAGGGATCTTTCCCAGAAGGTAGAGCTTCATAAATCTGTCTATCATATATCTCATTGAATATCTAGATTTACCGCATCTGTAATGAGGATTTGCTGTGCAGCGCATGCCTCCTTCCCACGGAAAAGCCCTATACGTACGTGTCTTTGCTGCGTTCAATGCCCGAGTCTAACCTAAATTAGCCTCTCGCCCTGCGGACACAGCTTTTGTTTGAACTGCCTGCGCTCTTGGTTCATCCAACGCTTGAACACGCAGTTACATACCTTGAACGCCCCGGGACATATCATTCATGGTCCAGTCAATAACGTTTGACTTCATAGGATTATCCCCTACTACCTGTGGTTCCCCTCGTACACTTGCCCGACTTGTCGTGTCACTATTTTCAAGAGGCCAGTCCTTAGCATCATGCTCGCTACAATCGGGGAAAGAATTAGGGAGTCGGTTGGTGTTACCCTAACTGCTGAATCTGCTATTGAGCATCCTCCTATTCCCGCAGGTGCGGATGTCTGGGATGGTCTATTTCTCTCATATCCACCGAAGGATGATTAAGTTTGTTTTTCCCGTAGTGACACCAGTTGTTATCTAGGTCCCATGTACCTCATACAAGCATTCCATTCACAACTACATACTACTCATGTACATGGGAATCGAGTAACTGCGATGTATTTCATAATAATCAGAGCAGAAATCAATGTTACAACCGACCATAAGCAAAGAAACAACGATGTGGGGATACATCCTCCCCCACAAATGGACTTTCTCTGAGAGATTTCCTTTCTCCGCTTCGGGCGACTTTTCCTGTCTTCCGCGTCACTATCCGCCTCATCTACCCTACTATTGACACTGTCACCGTTAATCTGACACAATACAATGAGCTATGTGTTTCAGATATTCATCGAAGGATACGAACCATTTCCCAAACTCTTAGAAGCGGTGTGCTTGATTGTGTGTCGCAGGATGCACTTGAGACCAGATGTCGCCCGTTCTGTGGTGAATGGTACTATACAAATGATGGTTGATCGACGCGGACACAACTTAACGCTTGGACTTACAGCAATAGTTTGTACCAGATGGTTTTCTTATACCGCATTAGAGGTTGAAAATGTATTGACAAATATATCGGATAACTCACCGGGACCATGCGGGATCGCGTGGATAAGCTGTTCACCGTGCACATCCCAGAGATGAACCTCTCCGTTGTCACTCCCGCTGAGTGCCACTTTATCAGACCAGCCGAATGCGACCTGTTTGATTTTGTTGCATCGTATACTGTTATGATCGTTCATTTTCTTGTCCGTCCCTTTCTTTTTCCTTAATCTCTTGATCTTATCTCTTTCACAGTCACGTGACATATGACGTCACATAGACCCATCCAGACTCTTCATGACTCCCCTTGACTCATTCCGAGTCACGTGACATGACAAGTCACAATGACTCATCCTCGGTACCACATGACTCTATGCCACGTCACTCTGACTCACCTCGGATCCTGTACACGTCATTGTGACTCATTTCTCTTTCCTTTTATGGCCACTTACCATACGTAGTAGTTGGTCCGTGCGCATATCCCTGTAGTATATAAAGGCCAATGCAGCACCAGAGGACCTCAGTCTTGTCCTCTTGGTTTTCTCCCTACAACCAACGTCTTCCGACTCAGTTCTTCCTTCGTCTCTAAGTCTAAGTCTGTGAGTATCGACCTAGGACAGCCTTCGCTGGTTGACGCAATCATTATTTGGTTGTTGGTCGCTTCATATACAAGATTGCAGACATTTGAGCCACACTGGACGGTCCTCAAGTCAGTACACATCAACCCCAGTCGATAAATTCCATATCAGGATATGATTCGAAACTGGTGACCATGCAAGTGTACCTCTGGAGAAAGATTCAGAGTCGTTCTCCGCTACTGCTTCATCAAGGTACTTACATTCTAGTGCACAAGCGGCTGTGCCAAACCTGCTTCCAGGGAGAAATATTCCATCCAATTCTAGCATATATTCGCCAGCGAGATTAATTTTAAAAAATTCTGACGTTCAAAACGTACTCACAATTCTTTCGAGTCCAGGAACCCCGCAAAAACAAGTGTTCCACCATTGATAAAGTGGACAGAACGGCATAATGCCCCTCGAGGTGACTCAGATCTGGGTGGGTGCACTATGATTGGCCGAAGATGTCCTGTCCTGCATTTCATGTCGCATTACAAAACATTCATCACTGTGGCGCGCATGCTCACCTTGTTCATTCGTCTTGAACTCATATATGAATATCCTGCCCATGGTTGCAACCGCAATCATTCCCGCACTTTCTTCGATATCAATATCTTCGATGGGTGTGTCGCAAACAGTTTCATGGAGAAAAAGCTGGAACGGAACCTAGTTGCATTGGTTATCAATGCTAATACCATGTGAGAAAGTACGGGGCCAACCTTTGCGCTGGGTTTCTGCCATAATTGTAACGTCCCGTCACCACCGCCTGACACTAAGTACAGCGAGGCTGACTCCTGGCTGTCACAAAACCACCGTACTGCGGCAATTGGCCCTTGCTTGGGGCTGATCCTCTGGGAAAGCTTGCCAGTAGAGAGCGACCAAATCAGAATGTATCCATCGTCACCTACCGAACGTGTCAGGACCTCGGGTGAGGAATGCATAACCTGGGGCCCGGGATAACTCACTTGCACTAGCCAGATATGATGCATCATCAGAAAATGCAAGATAGTTGATAGGCTTGGTATGTCCGCGCAGTTCCCAATTCAACTTGTGATGTAGATGGAGTTCCATGTAGAAATGCACATTATGGAAGGGTTAGTTCGCCAATCCACTGCGAATAGGCACGATAGGACGGACTCGGAGTTTGATTCTTTCAGAACAATGCGGCGGAATCTCCTCGCGGAGTACCACAAACAGGCCTTCAATGTGAGTCTGGAACGGAGTTCCAAGTGAGATAATCAGCGCAATTGACGATAGCAGTGTTTGACGTTGCGGAGCCAGGAGACCTGGAGACCTGGTACTACCTAACATCCAACCAGGACAACGCCACACGAACACCATGAAAGAGTATTCCACTGACCGTGAACCATATGTGTCCCTTTGTAGTCTTCGCGATGGGCACAGTGATTCAATCGTGTGCATGGCATTCTCGCCATCCGGGAGATTTCTAGCAAGTGGGGGTGACGATTCACGACTGGTCATCTGGGACATCAGTCATGGTACTCGCATTGTGCGATGGCACATGGCTGCACCTGTCCTTTCTCTCTGCTGGGACAATGCCGATGAACAACGCATATTTTGCAGAACCCAGGATGGGACGGCATTCGTCATAAATGACTTCAAGGTATGTGTTCCCATTGACATCTTCCCGACGCTTAGTCCATCGTGCATGTCCCTGTTTATGACAGGACAAGCGTTCTGCAGACACGATCCTCATTGGAGTACAAGCACCAGTATATGGGATTGGTCATTGTACCGCATCAGGCGACATCGCACTTTCGGTGGGGCCCGAGGTCAATCTTGCAAAGATTCATAATTCAAGTGAGTGTAATGACCTTTATCTCCAATGGTTCAGTACTAAACACGTTTCTCAGAAGCCTACGCTACTTATAAAATCCTGCCTAGGCCAACTGTTACTACCACTGAAGAGGGTTCAACGAATACGAACCAGGGAGACGATCATATCCGCGCCATCACACTTCACTTTTTGGAAGGGGATCGAAGACTCTTAGTCTCGTACCTGAACCATGGAGTATTGTAAGTTCGTAACACGGTCAATCCGCCCGCACTCACCATTTCATTAGTTGTTGGGACATAAAAACGGACACACCACTTTGGATGATACATCGTCAAGATTGCTATACGTGAGCGCTTATACTGTTAACCGCTTATGATACTGAAACAGAGAAAGACAGTGGCCACTTTAGTTTGTCCCCTGATCGATTGCGGATCGCTGTATCCAATCTGTGTAACGGCATCCGAGTGTATCATCTCGGCGAGTCAGACCCAGTCATCATGATTCCAGCGTCGACCACTGATGATTCAAATCACCTTTTCGGAGTAACATTTGTTGAAGGTGGCAGGGTGATTGCATCCGGGTCACCCTCCGGGGAAGTCAAACTATGGGAGGCAAGTTCTGGGGAATGCCTGCAGACACTTCGTCATCATGGTACGCTTTTGCGTTAATCCTTACTCTTGATGTGACTTCCAACTCAATTTCAAGGGTTAATGATGCAGACAGTCGCTGTAAGTATCACTTATGTGTTGTAAACTTTCATACTAACCTGTCTGAGTTCAGGCTTGTCAAGGTTCCATTCATCACTTAATTGCAGTTGGCAGCGCGAAGCTTCAAGTTGGAGAGAAGGGTTTTATCCGGATATGGCGCTCTGGTAGCGCAATTGATCGCACTGCTGAATGGGGAATGAGATTCAGGGGGGTAAGCTTTTCCGGAACTTCGATTTATCATGAACTACACCACACTTGCAGGTTTCTACAATGACGAGCATGTATGTTGTTGTCTATGTTGTCATTCTTTTTGTGGCGTGCGGAGGAATTATACTGGCTGCGAGGTTATTTAATGTCAGTTCACTCTATTCCTTGCTTGTCCCTCCTCTGATTAGCTTTGAAGCATGCAAGTTTGACATATGTTATGGTCGGTATCGTATCCACTGTGGAACGTTTGCAGACCGTTGTGAACAAATTTTGCTTGGATTTGAGGGTAGGCCTCGGGAAATTGTTGCTCTCATTGTCTGCGTTGATCCTCAATGAAAATGTCGTTGAATGGGAGGAGCTTAGTAACGCAGTCTCGACAATAGTGGTGTCCTCATAGATCAATGACATCATCGTGTATTTCCATTGTGACGTACTGTTAATACTTTTCTTGTTATGCTGTCCTATATATTGTCACCCCATCCTGCTCTCGCCACCACTTACAAATGAAGGTTTCCTCTCAGCGACATCTAGTAATTGGCTGCAGAGGGGCAGCACCATATCGTATCCCTGTCAGAGTGGTCAGAGAGGTATGCGTATCCCTTTCAATACTGCGCAGAATACTGATGGACGAATATTAGCGATTAACTCTGCACCATATATCATTTCCTTTGCAGAGGAACGGTGACTATACCATGGATGTATCGCTTGATTCACTCACTACCGCAATAGACGTAAGTTTTCATGGTGCCGGACCACCCATTCTGTTCTTAGTTGCCTGTTTCTAGACGGTCCCTCTTCACCAACAGTGCTTTGCCCGTGTACGTGTGTCACCACATACTACTTGGCCATTCCATAGCCACTCGTGAGTGCTTTATTTCACTCATTTATCCCATTCGAGTTGGTTTAGAAGCATCCTTTACCAGTACTTCGCTACACACATACTCCGACGTTACTTCCGTTACTTCAGAACCGGAAAGTAGCCAGGATTCTGGGGTGGATATTGACGGCCAAGAGCCTCCGAGTCGAGGTAACTGTCTGCCTCAACTTTTGACTTTTGTTGACTCCGTGCTTCAGATACTTCCAACGTGCCATTAGAGACTCCACCTTCAGCGCAAGTTTCTGGAGGTACCCGAAGCCCGGGATACCAACCGAGATGCACAACACGTTCTTCTCCCGTTGCACCTGCATCTCTGCCCTTCACAGACATCCATGCATCCCCAACAATGACCGGTGGCGCGTTAGGGCAAAATTTCTGTCGCAATGAATGTCGTATTTGGGACGAATCAGTCATCTCAACTTGGTTCACCTCATCTGGGGAGGATCTCCTCACCCGACCACCTGTGCTCCGTGATGTAGAACCAGGAAATCTCATTCTTCACACAATTGATGGGCGGGCGGAGCTTCAAATTTGGATGCTGGATGGCGATGGGAGTTGGCAAATGGTTGAAGAGGGTTGTAAACACCCGAGCTTGAGGAACCGCCAGTTGCTTATTCGGAATGGACAACCATGCTGGATCACGCGCAAGACGGCAACAACCTATAAGGGCCGCGAAAAGCGATCTGGAATTGGTAGTAGGTAGAACTTGGCAAATGTTGTCCTGATTACACATAGTCTATTATCAAATGAAGCGATTTAATGCACGGACATTACATTCACAAAGTAGTATGTGAGATGATAGATGATGTATGTGTAGACTCCCGAATTGCGGCACTCTAGACTGCATTGTCCACCCTGGAACGGTGACGTTTTCTGAAGCCAGCGGAAGTATTTTTGAGGTACATTTTTGCAAAGTCCTCAGCGGGCCAGAACGCCTGATACTTGGTGAGAATGGGAAACCTGTCGCAAGCCTATGCAAGAAAGATGTACTTCAGCGAATCCGCTACACAGCTATCACATACGGCATGGGAGAATTGTGTCTGAATGGATGGATCTTGATCTGCCCACCCATATCTCAGGTCGAAATACTGCTCACACATTTCATGAATGGTATCCTATGCTTGTTTTCTGCCTGATTGATCGTATTCGAGAACAAACGGCGCACCTGGACCTTCTTATAGAATGGTGGTTCCCAGTTCAATGCCTCCCGTAATTGATATCCCCCATGTCCAGGCTTCGATAAAGCCCCCTTTGGCCGGGGAATTACAAAAGGGGATTCTTGCAGGAATTAAGCTTTAAATTGAGTGAAGACGGTTCACCTACCTACTGAACCGGCAGAGGTGGGTACTGGAGGACAATGAGCCCTCAAATGACCGTAGAGAAGGGTTAGTTTTCACTTACATGCCATGCTCGTAATGTTAGGTCGTGCAGTGTCTAGTGAGATTGTCAGAATTCGTGCCATTTTGCAAGTATCAGGAGTAAACTCACTTTGATGATCCCCAGGAACCTTGGGCCATTCCCCTGCAGTCAGGGTTGGCGCTATACACAACGTAGCAGCACTCGCTGTGAACGCAGGAGGATAGACTCACTTTCCCGCCGTTGATTTTCTCTTTTTGAAGATTGATCACGAATGCCTGGAGTGGACGGAGGAATGGTGCACAATGGCACTGGCATCTGGTCAGAGCAAGCAGACTCAGTGCCTTTGGGGTTGAATGTTGTATATTCAACTGCGACGGTCTGCGTACCATTTTTTGTGTTGTTCTGACATGTACCATTATCGGCAGGTACATTCATGTCTCGATCGGCAGGATAAGTTGACCGAAGGGACACAATTCCTAGGGTTGGACTAGGTGTGCGCTCGGATGTGAAGGACCAGCGTGCAGTTAGAGGTGGAAAACAGCGTCAATAGGACATACTAATGATGCGAGGAGGAATGATGGGTGGCAATGGGGTGACCGCCTTTGTGGCAACTCGGCATTCGTGTAAATAGACGTCAATCGTATCGATCACTCAACGAAGGACCTGATCTAGATCTACAAGGAATAATGGGCCCCAAACCTCCTAGACTCAAGCTTTGTCAATGCAATATACATGGTTGCATTCACCATTCGACCTTACATCCCATTACGGGGAAGGAATGTCATGGAGTACTGCTCCGTCCTCAAACCTTTGCATGTCATCAAGAGGATGAAGAACGACACTCCCTCACGCCTGAGCAACTCGAAGCAGCAGTGATAAAGGAAACATTGGCTTCCACGGCTATCTCTGACCCAACCACCATATCACACCGGGAACCAATCTTCATGAATGCACAACGCGATATCCGTGACCTGCACAATTTGGCCAATGCAATGGTCATTGATGCTGATCCAGGTTTGCTCTTGCGTATGGTGCATATTCATACTAATAGCTTCAACAGATCTCCCTGATGCGACTACCGCGTCACATCACCAACCGATCTTCATGAATGATATCAATGATATGCACGATCCAGCCGATGCGATGGTTGTAGACGCTGATCCAGGTTTGCTCTTCCATTGCTGTATTTCATGTTGTAGTAATATACCCCTAGGATCCTTTGCTGACCGAGCAGCTGCAGCCTTTCGCCAACTTGAAATTCAACGACAGACGTTCGACAGCTTGCGCCACCAATTGCCATCTGTATCCTCAAATCTTGTCTATGAAAACGAGCCTCGGAGTGTGGAAGATCCCCCTGCCCCCCTTTCATGGGAGCGCTTGAACCCTTTCGTCACGCACCACAAATCAGCTGAAGATCTTCTTGCTCGTGTAAATTCAATCTCACACCCACTTGGAGATGGATCATTCTCAGCACTCCAACATTCGTTTGCGTCAGAAATCGAGAACTACATAGCAGGATTGGATAGCATCATATCTTTTCAATGGGAGATGAAAAAGACAAAGTTTGGCGTTGGCATAAAGGGCGGACCAGATACTCACTCGTTCGTTGCAGATACCAGTAAGTTTCTGAGGTCACTTAATCTCCTGAGACTGAAGCATTTGCGAATCTCCTTTGAGGTCATCACTTTGCCACAATTGACCAACTGAAGCTCATTGCTCCTCCCTTACTGGCGTGTCTCACCACAGTGATCATCCTCAGTGTACTCGGGAACCTTCCAAACGATTCATCAAATTTCTTACTCGGTGCGCTCCGAGTGATCATATCCACACTCTGTATCCAGGTTGTCAACTCCTTTGGGGTTCAACATCAGGCTACAGTCAAATCTGCACGATTTGGAGAGATATTCAACACTTCTAGCTGGCCCATTGATATCCGCACGGTGGTTAATCACTTCCAGCTCGAACCAGAGCTAATCACGTATGCCTGCTGCCCACGCTGTTTTCACCTTTACCTGCCAAGAAATGTGGACAATCAACTCCAGTACCCTAGCCATTGTTCATTTCGGGAAACGGCGACCACACGTGCATGTAATACCGCTCTTTTATGTCCGCCCAGGACTAGTGATGGGGGATGTAAATCGAAACGGCGCAGTGATAGTTCCTCCCCCCCCAAGGTACCCATACAATCGTTCCAATATCAGACGATGACCTCATGGGTCGGGCGTCTGCTCTCGCGTCCAGGGATCGAGAAGATGATGCATGAAACTACCACCCCTCAAACTTCTGGCTCGTCAGAAATGCCATTTTCAAGCGTGCTTAACAACCTTTGGGATCGTAACCGATTTGCAAACGTCAAAGACGTATGGGACACCGAAGTATTCAAGAACTTCAATGGCCCAGACGGACTGCCCTTCCTCCAAAGCCTTCCTGGCAAGATGTGACTCGCATTTAGTCTTTTTATAGATTGGTTCAACCCTCATGGCAACAAGCAAGCAGGCAAGAAAGCATCGGTCGGTGCCATCTACATGGTCTGTATGAATTTACCCGTACATCTGTGATACCGCGTCGAGAATGTGTTCCTTGTCGGAATAATTCCTGGTCCAACTGAACCCAAGCTTCATCATATGAATCATCTCCTGATCCCCCTGGTAGATGAACTCATCAGATTCTGGAACCCCAGGGTTTATTACACACGAACCGCAGATTGTCCATTGGGGCGTCTGGTTCGCTGTGCCATCATCACCTTGGTCTGCAACACGCAAGCACTCAGAAAAGCCCTCGGGATGACTGCAATAACATCGCGGAAAGGTTTCTGTTCGTTCTGTCACTTGTCGCTGGATCAAATATCCAATTTTAATCTGATGTCCTGGACGAGAAGAACTTGGAGAGAACACCTAGAAGCTGCTCTGGCCTGGCGAAATGCACCCTTGGAGGCATCCCGTGATCGGCTATTTGAGAACACTGGAATTCGCTGGTCGGAGCTACTACGTCTGCCTTACTGGGACCCAACGAGATTTGCTGTGATCGATGCCATGCACAACCTGTTTCTCAATGACTTACAACATAACTGTCGAGGAATCTGGGGTATGGATGCAGGCAAGAAGTCCAGAGCAAGAGTCCAGCCGCATGATCCAGAGCGACAGGCATCAGAACTACAAAAGGGGCTGATGGCGCTCCAGCAACGCAAACTGTCAGCTCTCACTGGTCTACGTTTCGGGTATGTGGCATCGTTTGCAATGTCCAATAATATCCGACTAGCTGGTGAACCAACCAAGAAAGATTATGCAGTGGCTTTAATGAACTGGGTGTGCCACCATGGGTTACCCCTTTCACGCCATCCACTTAGCTCCAAAATCTCACAGGTCACAGCCAATCCAGAGGCAGAAATTCGGATACCGCAAGTATTCCCTAGCCCAACGAATAATCTGTCCACCGCATGGAACACTAAATCCGCAGTTGAGACGACTCTGGGCGAATCTGAATTGAAGGAGGTGCACTCTGACATTGCACAGACCACGCTTCCCCGCTGGCTTTCCAGAGTTCCACACAACCTAGGAAGTCCCTCTCATGGTAAATTGAGTGCCGACCAGTGGCGGACTGCATGTTGTGTCCATCTCGTCATAACCCTTTGTTGTCTATGGGGCTGCCAAAGTGCAACCTCCCATCAGAGAGACACCCTTGACAATTTCTTAGTGCTGGTCAGTGCGGTTCGTTGGGCCACTATGCGGTCCGTCTCGGATCATCATGCCAGTATCATCCAGTTCTGTCTCGTCACATACCTAGAAGGCGTGGTTCGACTATATGGAGAAGATGCATTGATTCCTAGTCATCATCTCTCGCTGCATTTGCCCGAGTGTGTTCATTCTTTCGGGCCAGTCCATTCATGGTGGGCATTTCCATTTGAACGTTACAATGGTATCCTGAGAAGCAAAAATACGAATGGAAAGCTTGGTATGTGTGTGTATTTTCTCAAAATATCGTGTTGATCTTGTGAATAGGTCAGTTGGAGGGAACATTCATGCGCGCATTCTGCCGTGCAGGAAACTTAAAATCTTTCTTGACCAGGGACCCGTCACAACTACTAGACATTATCATTCAACTCAATGGCTTGGTTGACCGGCACTTCACTGAGGGTATGAGAGCTTCATTACCACCCAACATTCTTGCCGATTTTGCTGCCGTTGCAAGCGGTGAACAATTGTCCATAACGGACAAGCACTCAAGTATTCAACTTGCTGGTGAAACATACAAGGCTCTCGTTGACCATATAAATTTCGACGCAGCACCGATGTCTTTCCGTCTCCACTTTTCACAGCCTACAACAGAAGAAAGCCTTGCACTCAGCCCGTCAGCACAGCACATGACGCAATTCACCAAGGATGGAGTCATCTTCACGCGGAACTCTATCTCGAATGCAGATTCCCTCGTCTTGTTTCAGGACCCCGTGGCACGCAAACAACATGCCGGTCAGATTGAAGAGATTTTTTCTCACTGCCGCTCAGGTCCACATTCCTCTACAATTAGGGAGGTATTCGCCATCATTGACGTGTTTCGTAACTTAAGTCCAATCGAAGTACCAGTCGATCCTTATCGAAATCGCCCTCTTCTTGAAACATTCCTTGTTCGGGAAGAATTCACCCACAAAGTAGTGATAAAGGAATCTGATATAATCTCTCACTTTGCAAGCTGCCCATACATTGATCCGGGTACCTGCTGTGCATTCCGAGTTGTCTTATCATTGAACTGGGTATGTATTACATATTTCCGTTCTCAACAGCTTTCTGATGGGCCAACAGATATGATGAAGACATCTGGAGACGACTTTTTCATTATGTTGCCTCTACCATACATTTGTTACTCTAAATATACGGAACCAGACGACAGTGGGGTACTTATTAGTTGGAGCACTTACCAGATAGAGAGAAAACCGTCGCAATCAGCGCAAGCGCAAGCAATGACCAGCGATGACCAGCGATGACAAGTGAAAGGATGAAATGCACTGGTCACGTGAGCGCCAGCGCGACTGAGCAAATGGATAACGAAATTGGAATGTGCCACTGCAATAACTATCAAGCATATCTAAACAGAAAAAAAAAGTTGGGCACGGAGTGAGAAATACACAATGCAAGTAGAATCTTAAAAAATGAGTGCAACGCATTGGCAAGCGATTATCAATGCAATGGTAAATTTCATAACTCGAAAACTTGGATATCATTGTTGCTCAACCTTCAAAAATTGTCAAGCCTACCAGGGGGTGGGAATATTTCACCGAGTTTAAATTTCTATGCTGATTTGCACAAATGACACTACCTTATGATACTTAAACTTAGGCATACGAATGCACTTGGATGATGAACATTGTAGAATTGATATTTCATGGGCAAATAAGCTATCTACATAATTAAAAACTCACTCAGTAATAATCCCTCTGCTTTTTGTGGTGGAACTTAAGATTGATCTCGCCTTCTTTGCATGGCTTATTTCTGCTTACAACATAACCATTCTATCACGTGCCTGCCAGCAATGCGACCACTCTTGGACCTTTTTTGCGTCCAGTGTGTGCCACAAGGCGATCGCATCACAGTTGGCGTTTATAAATCTATCTGCATCTACGATAGCACAAATGGCTGTTTGCTAGCCAAGATAGATGTGAAAGTATCCCTACTCCAACAATAATGGCTTCGTCTGGCTCAACGACCATATCATCTGTGTATCCCCACGTACAATCCAGGAATACGACATGTCTAGCACGTCGCTGGTCACAACATGGCCAGTTCTCAGTAACGACGACTATTCGTGCCTTGCCCTGTCAAAGTGCGGAACGTCCATCGCATTTGCAACTGGTCACATGATGTCGTTTTGAGACACGACGACACATTCCGACCTTGTTCTTGTCGAACATACTCACAACATACATTCTATTGCATTTTCTCCAGATGACCTGTTTCTCACAATCGGTAGCAAGGATGGAAAACTCAGCACTCAGCCTCCAAAGTCTACCTCGTAACATCGTGAGTATTGTCTCGTTGTGTCATGTCTGGACCGATCACCTATCTGCTTTGTGTCCCATTCCATTGTCTAGTCCACACATCACTTCCCAGGAACCTTCCACTCAGCTCAGTAACACTGTGATATCACCATCGTCTTGTCTACACCCTACTCTTCAGGAACCTGACATCAAGATCAACAACGCTATACGAATCATGGAAGCACGACCAGCTTGAAAAGGTGGAACAGCTGTTGACCACAGCAATCACTGCATCTCAGAACCCAATTTCCATGTACTCACTAGCAGAGCTCTCATTCGGACCCGTCTCCAACTGTGGGATGCAGCGCTTCAAGACACAGAGGAGGTACTTATTCCTCTCACACCGTTTGACATTGGTATTCATGATTATCAAGGCTATCAATATTGAGCCGTCCGTCATTGCATTCATTGCAAAATGTGTAGCTCACGTTGGAAAAGGTGAAAGAGACAAGGCATATCGCACCTGCGACATCGCATTCAACTATCATCATTCATCTCATGTTACCTTTCTCCTCCTTATCAAGGTTTGCATCCCCATTCATTGCCCTCATAATGCTCATCTCCTTTAGGCGGTCGTCATGTTCATGGCCGGAGACCACCCCAATGTGTTATCATGTGTGGACAATCTCATAGCTAGGGTCCGCTTGAGTGATGTGTGCTACATAGTCCAGGCATGTGTTCAACATACTGTTACGGACTACCGGATACTGGCTACGGATTGCCTGGTACCGGATCTTTTTCTTTCTTATCTTCGGACTCGTTCTCTCCTCACGATGGGGCACTCAACCCCATCCGATGTTTCCTCTGTAACTCACTCAGTCCCGAGCTTGTACGACCACAAGTCACTTCGGACTCGTAGGGTCACCCTGGTAGTGTAACTTCCGTTTCCTCCGCTGTCCTGATTTGTTCTGCTCTTCTTGACAGTGAAGTTCCATGTTCCACTTATCTTTCCGCTGTCCGTTTGTTCCACTCTTCCTGACAGCGGGAACCCATTGATCCATAGATCTTCTCATCGTCGCTAGCGACGCCCTTGTTCACCCGACGGTCCGTGCACCGTCTGACTTAGTATATAAACCCTTTGTCACAGTAGTAGGACTCCTTAAGTTAGTTCTATGCAATACACTGCATTGTGACTACTCCCTCTCGACAGAACTCTCC
>JBBPTB010000769.1:0-14251 GCA_038093875.1 Boletus tylopilopsis
GGGGGTAGGGGGGGGGGGGGGGCGGCGGGGGCGGTTGCGCACGGGGAGAACGCGCTGGAGATGGTGCTGATGGTGCGCTTGGGTGCGGATTGGCGGCGGGTGTTGAGGTGGGGTACGCTCGGGGGGTGGACGTGCGTGCGGTCGATGGGGTGGGAGGGTGCAAAGGGGGCGGCGCGGTTGGCGGGGATGCTCGAGGATGGGTGGCAGGGGGACAACGAGGTGCCGTTTGGCGCGATTCGACGGGGTTTTGCTGCGGATGTGATTGGGACGTGTGGGGACCTCGAGGGGGACTTCGAAGGCGCGGTGTCCGCGGAGAGCATTCGGTTCGTGATGAAGGCGGGGCGGGTGTATAAACGGGACGGGAGGGCCGTACACTTGGATTAATAGGGGGGTTTCCTGAACAACGATACTTGCCTAATACGGAACAAGGGCGCGGGAATGGATTAGTCATGAACTGTATACCTCGTCTTTTTTTTTTCTTCATCTCATCTCAACTGACATCGTCTTGGTTGGGACGACTTTTCAGGAAATACAAAAGACATTCTATCCAAGACGACGTGTGGTTGGACACCCACCAACTAGTCAGGGCCTCTGGTTGGGCCATATACGCCAAGGGCCCGTTACGTTGGTGGAACAACGACCTGACCGCGTCGGTTCGCTGTGAGGTGTCGTCTTGATATCTTGCAGACGCACGGGCCGACGGGTGTCGTTTTTTTATTCTGGAGTCTCTAATGAGTAGAGGTCGGCGGGGATCGATCTGCCGAGCTCGTAGTTGTGGGACAGACATTCTCATTTCGGATTTCCGTACTTTGGAATGCTGCATGTATATAGCCCGTTGCACGACTCTGATTCGTTCCATCGCGCGATGACGCTGCCTCGCACCATCAAGCTGATCGTCAAGCCAAAGCCGGCGAGTATCGTCACCATCACTCTCAACACGTCTGACAGCTCACTCGTTCGGCAGTCGTTTGAGATCCCGGCGTCACCCCCTGATCCACTGTACAAGTTTCCTCACGAATACAGTGCGCGTGACGTTTGTTTTTCGACGAGACTTTGTGATCCTTCATTTGGATAGGTTTTTATGCGGCGCTCGCGGGTACGCCGGGGCATGCCCCTTCGACTTGGGGATGGCCGTATTCCGGCTGCGACGGTGGTTTTGGTATGACTGCGACCGAGCTCGGCGAGATTCAGGCGATTCGGACACGGCGGGCATCCAAGGTACGTCGACTCATATCCACGCGGCGTTTTTAATGACCACTACCGACAATGGCAGCCTCGGACGCCGTGCTCGAACGAAAGCCAATGCCAACGGCGGTACCTCTCCGTTCCCTCGCCAGGTTCCATGCGGGAAGTGGACGTGAGTGCACATACTCGGACGTTGTGTAGACGCCGCGGAGCTGATCGTTCGGTGCTTGACAGCGATTGATGACATTAGGGACGTCGTTTCGTGCAACGTCGTCACCGCGTCGTCCGCTCGCACGTGTGACAGAAGAGTTATGTGTGGCCATCTCGGCGTATTCTGATGATCGTGGGACCAACGCTCACCTCTCCCCTTTTTTTTCTGACAGGTCTCGGAATATCTGACGCGCGGTGATGGGGATAGGTGGACTGCGGAGCGAGCATGCTCTCCAACGCCACTGGCGGGTATCTTTCTCTCCCTTGTCGCGCTCTGTCTCTTTGGTTATGAAAGCGGTTTTGACCCTGATGGGAACTGTTTTTGCACAGGTCGATGCCCTGGGCGGTGGACCCACTTGTCCCGATGCGTGTGCAGATTCGCCCCTGTCCGATAACACCATATACTTTGACGCCCTAGACACGCTTAGCCTATCGCAGCCGTGTTCCGTCATGGATGCTGACACCGAGGTAAGCCATGTCCCTGCCTCGTTGCCACCCTGCGATATGATTCCGGTTTTATCGACAGGTCGCGAATGGGAAGGGTCCGTCGTCGGAGTCCGTGTTTTTTTCCCTTGGCCTATTCATTCATTCATTTTTCATATCGAATTTGACCCTGCCGGCTGACCACGTTTCTTCTTCTATACAGTGTCCCTGGGTCTGGACAGGCACAGCACAGGGACGAGACAAGTGCAAGGTTCAATCTGCCCTCCTTTCGGGTCGAGGGACCGTCCCCTGACGGAAGTATATGCGACAGCGATAATGGCGAGCACCATCACGCCACGGACATGGCCGAAGCGAAGAGGGTTCCCTGGAATGTTCCACCTCGGTCGGGCGCTGGAGTCGACAGAGCTGGGACCGTGTCCGTGTCGTGCTGCTGTCCTTGTCACGCCAAGGGCCAACGAGCGACAGTGCGACTCGGTGCCGATAGCCTTGGTGTGCGGCGTAGTGGATCTCGTGGGTATTCCTCGAGCGGCGTCGCTGGGCGCGAGCGTATTTGGACGCGCGGTGATGGGGGTGACGTGGTCGACGAGAAGAAGAAGAAGAAGAAGAAGAAGAAGCACATGGGGGATGATCCGGCCGCTGTACCTCGTTATCCGGGCGTGGACAGTCGGACTGGGCGTGCTGGGTGTGCCTGGAAAAGGGTGGGTCGGCTGTGCAAGACGCTGGTCTCGTGGCGCGATCGCGTTGTGGGATGGGCGAGTGAGCGAGTGGGTGCGGGTGCGGGTGTGGAGGAGGATCCGGGGGAGTGGGTAGGGGGAGATGAGGCGTTGAGAAGGCGTCGCGCCTCTGCGCCACTGGTCGGCGCCACCGGGTCTGCACCGAACAAGACCGAGACGAGGACGGCGACGATCACGGCGATGGCGATGGGGAACGGTGGTACGTACACGGGACCGGACCGGAACGATCGGAAACGGCGTGGAGGGACAACGCATGGTCGTCCGACGGGTGCCACGTCGAGCTCGATATCTCAAGGCGTGCGATCGCCTGGCCGGCTTGTCAAACGACGACCGATGAGCGTGGCGATGTAGACATGGCTGACGAGACACGATTGTCAAGGTTTGCGCCTCGAGGATTCGATTCGAAAAGGCAACGTTCTCGGTGCGATGCCTCCGAACCGAGGGACTGGATATGCATTCATTCATTGTTGCAAGTCTAGATGCGCGTCGTGGAGCTGTGTCTCGGTATTCATTCAACTTTTTTCTTCGTGGAGTCTCTATTGAATTGTGTGGTATTGTATGTATCGAGGGTTTAATCTTTTTTAATCACCGATGGACCCACTGCCTTGTTTCTTTTTTTT
Organism: Boletus tylopilopsis; assembly: GCA_038093875.1. Lineage (NCBI taxonomy): Eukaryota > Fungi > Basidiomycota > Agaricomycetes > Boletales > Boletaceae > Boletus > Boletus tylopilopsis. The sequence continues at coordinate 3,194 of JBBPTB010000769.1, forward strand.
TCATGTACACCGGGTGGCGATGATGGTGGTGATGAAGGACCAAAAAAAAAAGTGTATTTCGTTGTACCTCCTTTCGGACCGATTAGAACGAGAATCTTTCCTACGCCGGTCATGTCCAAGTTGTCGGGTAAATAACAGACGCGATCGTTTGACAGATCCTATCCATCACCGAGCCCAGGCGTGCCTATGAATAACTTTTTTTTTTTTCAGACGGTAAACGGATCGATCGAGAGTGCGATTCTGTAAACGGCCAGAATCGATCGCAGCCAACCTGGTGGGACACCCAGCTTTTTGGCGCACACGGGGCGAGCGTAAACGGTTCCATTCACCCCTGGAAGGAAGGGTCGTATTCGTGCTATCGACCTCGTCGGCGTTGTGGATCCGCTCCGGTCTCTTGTGCTTTGGCTTCTTCTTTCGAACCAAGGCAAGGCCGTGTGGGCAGCCGAACAAGCACGAGAAACTGGAAGCGAGGAAGGGCTGTATTGACCTTGCGAGGCACGTTCATTCATCGGCGGTTGGCACTTCCAAGGCCGCCGGCCCGGGGCCCGGGGGTTGTCTGGCAGCCGAACAAGAAACGATGCGGACTCGAGATATTTCTGTCACCTAATTTCGTTGAACGGGAGCTCGAAGACCACGCAGGACCGCCGCGAGTATAATCGACATGTAACACTGCATACGTGTCTATGTAGTACGCCCAATCAACGTCAACGGGAGAACAATCATGACTACATATGGCATTACAGGCCGATCACGGAAGGCCTCCCCTCCTATACAGATCAGTATTACCTAGACTGGGCTTCTCTCTCATGAGGTGCACCGTGCACCGTGAGATGGTACAAGGGTTCAAGATCCTACACTGCGGTCAACATTCGGTCGGGCTGATCCGAGTCTTGGAAAGTCCTGTAAACATCATACCCAGACTAAGCCTCTCTGAGGAGGTCTCTAAGCTGCACCTCACGTTCGTCGGTCTCTGTTATCCAGAACAAGCATGTCGAGGAACGCAAAGACATCCACGTAGTCGATAGGACGGGGGATTCGGTGACAGATAATGAAGCACTGAAATGTGGCTGCTACTACAAAAGTGTCGCACTGCCATTTCTTGACCGACGGGCGGCCGAGAGCGTCGAGCAATTTAGCAGATGAAATGGGATAGTCAAGAGGAGTGCGCAAAACGAACATGTAGCCAACCAGCTATAGACGAAAAGGAGTATTTTTTACCGGAAGATGTTCAAAGTGTAAAAGATAGTATAGGGGACACGCTGGGATGTGGAGGGTTCACTAGTACACAGGGTACATTGGCAACGGTAGCTGCGACCTGTAGTGGTATTGTTAGCGATGTCGTCCGCAGTGCCAGAGACAGCCCAGGAAGGGCAAACACGGACCAAGTCGCCCAAAACCTCGATCCAATATGTTCAACAACGTCATCGGACGAATCTCGAGGAGATTCCTTATCCCTTTGGAAAACATGGTCAGGATGACTCCCATTCAAGACCACAGTAAGGTCTTGATCCGAAAGAACGGCAGAGCCCGGAATTGACGAGTTCGATCGTAGAGCGAGCGTGAGAGTGCCTTCTCCCCGGAATACAGCATAGATGCAGAGAAGCAGGCTGAAAGTGAAAAGGACAACGAACAAATCAGGTGGAAATTGTGACGGCCCAAACGAATCAACGTCTTGTATGCTGAATATGAATACCGTCGAGAGTGCCAAGGTGGTGTGACAGGATACGAGCGTGAAATGAGACCATAAAGATCGACTCGTGTGCTGTATCGGCCCCGAGCAATGAAGTGAGAGCCTTCGTCATCAAGATTTATTATTGCGACCCAAGGTGAGTCAATGCTTAGTGGGAACGCTGTTTCTGCATAACGCCCATGATGGCGTCGAGTTTTGGTGTACTCGAGGATTAACTTCGCTGGGCGTCCTGACTGCCGTTTCCTGATACGCAGCATCGGGTAGACAGCATTTAGTCCCAGCTGCTTTCCGCGCCAAATGGACAGAACAAGCAGCTGGAGGTCGTCGGAGTCCGTATCCAAAAGGATTTTCGGATTCCTTGAAGTCTCGAGAAAAGGCATCTCGTGTTTGCACAGAGGCGGCCCTGTTGCACATAATAATACGTGGACTGCCTGATCTTGCTCCACATAGACCGAAGAAAAGACCCCCAAAACGAGGACTCCATGTAATCTGTGGTCCACTCAGTCGCGCGAACTAGATAAAGACAAATAATCATTACCTAAAGACTTGACAATGGTATCGGTCACTTCGAGAAATCCATCATAGCAAGTGACGCGTGCAGGCATGATGGTGGAAGGATCCAAGATCTACACTTGCTGTAGCGATTACAGCAATTTGAGATTTGTAAGCCAAAAAATGTACCTTCAGCACTTTCGAGATCGCTCTCTTGAAGTGTCTCAGACTCTTCGTCTCCGTTCCAGTCTTTGTCTTCGTCACTGTTCTCGCAAGGTATTCGCCGCCGCAGCTTCTCGCTGATCAAGTCCATTGCGGCCCATCATTGGTTAAAGGCTGAGGTGAAGCACGCGAGGGAGCGTGCCACGTAATACGGGGTAAGTGGGCCAAGGCATTCCTCCGTGTCGCCGTCGCCGTCCAGCTAGGAGCGCCGCTTCTTTCAGGTCTCTTTGTTGAATTGTCCGGTATCGTACTTATGTATCGAGGGTTTAATCACCGAATAAATCGTATGGAATGTGTAAGTTTTCGTTGTATGTACTTACCTCCTTTGGGACCGGTTAGGACGATTTTGGAACATGTTGAACGGCGCTTTATCCAAGTCGTCGGATACGCCTTCGTCCACCATCAAGTCCTGGTCAGCCAGTGTGGTACTCACTCCTCTGACTCGTATTGGACGCAGTTTGGGGGCCTTTTCCTTGGCGCTGTCCAAGGTGTCCTTTGGGTGACTGTGGACGGGGATGAACGGGCAATGTGAGATGATGTGGTGGGCATGGGCAGTGGGACGTAAACCTGAAGATGTTGACATCATGTTGTGTGAGGACACGTTCAACAGGTCAACTGGTTCGATATTTTTGTAAATATGCATTTCCACGATTATTTTACATAGTTCATCAACAAATTTAGTATGCATTGTGGTGCTCTGCACACTTGAACGGACAGAAATGAGCGAGATCGTTGCAAGCTTAAGCCAGGTTAGTTTGTGTCAGCTGAATGATGCCGCAACTGAGTTTGAAGCTGACACACGGTCGTGAAGCAAGCTGTTTCGAGCGGAGCAATGTGACCTTCCATCTGTCGTGTTGATGGATAGATAGTAGTATCTGACCAGGTCATAAACTGGAAAACTGGTACCGAGCGACGCGCACCACATGAATCAGCTTAGCGATATGGGCCGGGACGTCTTCTCTGGGAACAAGCTAGCTTGGCACTACCAAAGTTCAAAAGGTAGCAGGTGCCCAGCCTATTCGTTCACCAACTGATGTATCAAGATTCAAGTTCCTATCAAATAGAAAGCAAGGACGTCATTACCAAATTAAACGAGGCAAGTGTCCTTTAGAGGGTTTGGTTGACAAGTCTTTACGCTGATTGATGGAGAAGGAGATGAGGATGTCACGGCGTGGCTAGCTTTGGATATGAAGTGGTGAATGATGAAAAGGGAAGTAAAGAGAGAAGAAGAGGCCTTCGTCGAGGATGACTTTGTCACTGAAGACCTTTATTTCGATTGCGGCGCGGGACCACTGCACGAGGCGGACGAGGATTTCGTGCATGAGCTTTGAGCGCGCATTGGGTCCATGGCGCATATTCCGAGGTCGGGGGTGGGTCAAGTATCTCGTAGTGGGATGCGACGGAAGAGCGGCGATTAGGATCGAACGGGGGTGAGTGTTCATGATTAGATTAGCACAGCCACAGGATGAGGCATTTCTTGGACGGTGAGGCATTTTTTGGATGAGTGAGGCATTTTTTGGACACTCATATATTATATAGATGAGGTCTTGGCTTTCTCACTGTGTACCAGGTAACCCACCACCATGACTCCTCACAAGGTCTCCCTCTCCGTCTCAGGCATGTCCTGCTCCTCCTGCGTCAATGCAATCACAAACATGCTCCAGCCTCTCCCTGGCGTGTCCGACGTTGCGGTCAGTCTCCTCACGAATTCGGTCACACTCCAGATAGATGATATCGATCGTCTCTCCTCCGTCACGGATACAATCGATCTCGGCGGTTTCAATGCTGAAGTCGTCGCCGCTGACCCTCTCCTCCCGCACACAGCTACCCGTGCTATCTCCCTCCGCATCGATGGCATGCACTGCCGGTGTGTACTCATCTTCTCCCCCCTTTTTTTTCTCTCATTTGTTCTCACCAGCCACTGTCCCACCAAAGTGTTGGACACACTTCGTCTCGTCCCAAACGTGACCATCACAAAGCCATTCTCCAATCACTCTGACCCCATCATCAGCATATCATATCAACCAGCTCCCCCTCACATCACCATCCGCTCTATCATCGCCTCCATTCACACCATTGACCCCGCGTTCAAGGTATCCCCGTATCATCCCCCAACCCTGGAGCAGCGTACCCGCTCCATGCAGCTCCACGAACGTTCGATGCTCCTCAGCCGTCTCATCTTCACTTTTGTCGCCGTAATCCCTACCTTTATCATCAGCGTCGTTTACAGGAGCTTCGTTCCCTCCGGAAACACCTCCAAAGCCTACCTCATCCAGCCTATGTGGAATGGAAACGCATCACGCACAGTCTGGTCCTTGTTTTTTTTGGCAACCCCCGTTATGTTTTACAGCGCCGTTGTCTTTCATCGTCGCGCAATCAAGGAGATATTCGCCATGTGGCGCAAAGGAAGCACAACCCCAATCGTCACCCGCTTCACAAGGTTCGGCAGCATGAACCTCCTTGTAATACCTTGCCCTGTCTCCTTCTCCCTCTTACTCATCAGACTTCCCTTTAGGTCTCCACCGGCGTCTCCGTCGCATATTTCGCTTCTGTTGCACTCCTTGCCATCGCTGCCTCTCAGCCCCCTGCATCAAGTGGGATCGGAGACACGACTACATACTTTGACTCTGTTATCTTCCTCACGTTTTTCTTGTTGTCTGGTAAGTGATATATATTTCCGTCGGTCGAGAAAACCTTCAACTACTCAATAGGCCGCTATCTTGAAGCTTATGCCAAAGCACGAACTGTCGACGCTGTCACAGCGCTCGCTTCCCTTCGCCCAGCAGAGGCACTCCTTGTCACCCCCCGTGATCGACGCGATCTAGCTTCCTCTGACGCCGACATCGAGAAAGGTGACCCAGTGAAAGATGCCCTTGCCCTTATTCCTGGCCATAAGGTAGAAAAAGTATCCATCGACCTTCTCGAGGTCGGAGATATTGTTCGTGTCTCGAATGGTGCAACTCCCCCCTCTGATGGCACCATCATTCCCGGTGCAGAGACCTCGTTTGACGAGAGTTCGCTCACTGGCGAAGCTAGGCCAGTCAAAAAGAAGCCTGGAGATCGCGTTTTCCTCGGCACCATCAACAAGGAGAAAGCTGTCGATATCAGACTGGATACCGTCGGTGGTGCGACAATGTGAAAATTCATTCAACCCCTGTAGTCACCGTCTCACACACGTTTTCCATAGGTTGGATCGCATTGTCCGCATCGTTCGTGAGGGACAAATCCGTCGTGCCCCAATTGAGCGCATCGCAGACACAGTGACAAGCATATTCGTTCCAGTTGTGACCCTTCTCGCGAGCATCACTTGGATCATTTGGCTTGCTCTCGGTCTAGGAGGTGGAATTCCTCGTGATTATCTCGACATCGACATTGGGGGCTGGGGTATGTACCCTACTCCAGTGCTCCATCATTAGCTGAACTTATTCTACACTAGTCGTGTGGTCGCTTGAGTTTGCTATCGCAGTATTCGTGGTTGCCTGCCCCTGTGGTATTGGTCTTGCAGCTCCAACTGCCTTCCTCGTTGGTTCAGGTCTTGCAGCCAAATACGGCATCCTTGCGCACGGCGGAGGCGAGGCATTTGAAGAGATGGCCCAAGTCGACGTCGTTGTGTTCGACAAGACTGGAACACTCACCGAAGAGGGCCAACTTCAAGTTTCAGACTTTGAAGTAACTCACGGGTCACCATGGATGTCCAAGACTATCATTGGAATCGCTGCAGGGCTTGAGTCCGCGTCATCTCACCCATTAGGCACCGCTATCAGGCAGTACGCAACCAAGTGTGAGGCTGCTGAGTTGAGCGCGGCCGATTTCGACGAGGTTGCCGGGCGCGGTATCAAGGGATACTTTGAAGTATTGCGCTGCACAGCTCTCATTGGCAACGAAGCTTGGATGAGGGAGCATGGGATCAACCTGGATGACGCGACCGCTTCCACGTTGGCCAAATGGACGACCGAGGCCAAAAGTACCGTCCTTGTTGCGACCGGCGATGCAAATACATTTTCTATTGCGGCCATTATCGCTATGACGGATTCTCTGCGTCCAGAAGCCCCCGATGTCATTCGACAATTCCGCGACAGAGGAATTGGAATTTGGATGATTTCCGGAGACAACGAACAAACGGCAAAGGCTGTCGCAAAAATGGCTGGCATCCCAGAAACCAATGTTTTGGCAGGAGTGCTTCCTCACCAGAAAGCAGAAAAGATTGAATGGTTGCAAGCAAACGGTGCCAAGCGTCCTGGTTCGAGATGGCAGGGGCTTTTTGGCGTGAAGAGGACGAACGAACGGTGCATCGTGGCGATGGTCGGCGATGGTATCAACGACGCACCGGTGGGTCGCCCGTTTCCTCCCTGATGTTTCGATGGACTCATGGATGGGAAAGGCTCTCGCTGCGAGTGACATTGGCATCGCCATTGGCTCTGGTAGTGATGTTGCCATATCTAGTGCCTCATTTATTCTGGTATCTTCGCGCCTCAAGAGTCTCTTCACGCTGTACGATTTATCACGAAAAGTGTTTCGCCGTGTCAAACAAAACTTTGTGAGTATCGCGGTGTATGCCAGTCGAGACGTTGGCCGACTCTCTTTGCAGTTTTGGGCGTTCTTTTACAATATCGTTGCCGTGCCGGTGGCTGCTGGCGTGATATACCCTGCTGGTCACGCGCGTCTCTCCCCCATGTGGGCAGCGTTAGCCATGGCTTTATCGTGAGTGCTCGTATGGGCGACAAGTCTTGTTTGAAGACGCTTACCTATTTATTTCTAGCTCTGTATCTGTCGTCATCTCGTCATTGATGCTCAGGTTGTATAGAGAACCGAAATTGTAAAGTATCTGGGCCAGCTGAGAGAGCTTTCCAACTTGGCCATTACCTTTGTTTTCCAGGTCGTTTTGGCGGTGTCGAATTGAAAACCCCTGACGAAATTTGTCAACGGCGATAGCTCATGTTTCCTTTGTGGTGCTGCGTTCACGGACGGAAAGAAAGAAAGTTGTATGTACAACGTGTGAACACCCTCAACGGTTATCACTCGAGTATGTAAAATGTAACACAAAGTTATCCTATTCCATTCTTCCATCCCAATCCTCGCTCGACGATGAATCGTCATCGCACCACGGGGCATCCGTGATGAGCCCGGCAGAGTTTTGTACAAATCCATTACAACAAGTGCAGTGCAGGCCGGCACTGCCTGCTGTCCTGTTCAATATTTGTGTACTTCAAGAATACAGGAGAACACATGGTACGGACCCGAAGACCATGCATGACCGCAAGCGGTATCTACGACAGTATCAACGAACAAGAGCGACTCGGAGAGAATAAAAGCGGACGGTCAAACGACCATTGACATCGGTCAAAGTTTGGTCGGGCCAAGAGAGTCCGAGTCATAGAAAGCCCTATAAATATCATACCCAGACTGCGCTTCTCTGAGAAGGTCTCCGAGCTGTACCTGACGTTCGTCGCCAAACATCGGTATTGTCGGTGCAAACAAAATGTCCGTCTCGTGCACGATGCGGTCGGCTACCCTCGCCTTCCATGCTTTCCACACATCTCTCTGATCCGGAACAAGCATGTCGAGGAAAGCAAAGACATCGATGTTCTCGACAGGACGGGGGATGCGGTGACAGATGACGAGGCATTGGAATGTTGCTGCTGCCGCAAAGGTGTCGAACTCCCATTTCTGGACCGACGGGCGTCCGAGGGCATCGAGCAATTTGGCAGTTGAAATGGGATAGTCTCGAGGCCGGTAGCCAGTCAAGAAGAAAACAAACGAAAAAGTGTGCCACAAGCTACAGATGAGAAGGAGTATTTTTGCAGCAAGATGTTCGAAGTGCCAAAGAGAGCATAGGGTGACATAAAACTGAAAAATCACCACTTTGATCACGGAAAACGTGTCAGGATCTGGGGGATTCACTAGTACATAGGATATGTTGATGATGGTAGCTGCGACCTGTAGTGGTGTGGCTAGCGGTGTGGCCCACAGCACCAGATACAGCCCACCGAGGGTAATATAGAGCAAGTTGTGCAGAGCTTCGATTCTAGTGTGTTCAATAGGGTCATTGGGCAGATCTCGAGGACACCCCTTTTCCCTTTGGATGCGTACGTGAGCCCCCACATGGTAAGGGTGGGATAGGTTGAAGCTACTCTCTGCAATCGCCTCGAGGACAACTTGACTCCCATTCAGGACCACAGTGAAGTCTTGATCGAAGAGAACGGCAGACCCCGGAACTGATGTGTTTGATCGTAGAGCGAGCGAGAGGGTGCCTTCTCCCCAGGATACAGTATAGATGCAGAAGAGTAAGTGGAAAGTGAAGAAGGTAGTCCATAGATCAGGTGGCAGTTGCGACATAATCCCGGGCATCATGAAGATTACCCATAGCACTAAGCAGAGTTCTAGGGTGGCATTGTAGCATATGAGCTTGAAAATGAGACCATAAAGATCATCTCGTGTGCTATGTCTGTTTTGAGCAATGAGGTGAGAGCCTTCGTCATTAATATTTATGGTTGCGACACAAGGTGGGTTAATGCCTGGTGGGAACGCTGTTTCTGCCGCATACCGTTCATGATTGCGTCGAGCCTTGGCGTACTCGAGGATTAACTTCGCTAGACGTCCTGACTGCCGTTTCCTGATACGCAGAATCGGGTAGACAACATCTGGTCCCAGCTGCTTTCCGCGCCAAATGGACAGAAGAAGTAACTGGAGGTCGTCAAAGACAGTATCCAATGGATTTTCGGCGATTTCTTGAAATCTCGAGAAAAGGCATCTCGTGTTTGCACAGAGACGGTGTTGCACATCCTGTGGCACATAATAATATGTAGACTGCCTGATCTTACTCCACATGGACCGAATAAAAGACTCCCGAAACGAGGACTCTATGGGATCTGTGGTCCACTCAGTCGCAAACTAGGTGAAGATAAATAATCACTACCTGAAAACCTGGCAGCGGTATCAGTCATTTCGAGAAATGCGCCAATGCAAGTGATACGTACAAGGTATGATGGTGGAAGGTCCAAGATCTATACTTGCTGTAAGTGCACCGTACAGCAATTCGAAGAAACCGATTTGTAAGCCAACAGAGTAGGCAACACTTTTGAGATCGCTCTCTTCGTCCCCGCTCCTGGCTCGTCTTCGCCATCGTTGCTGTTCTCGCCGCGTATTCGCCGCCGCAGCATCCGCCGCAGATCTTGATCGAGCCCGTCGCGGCCCATCATCGTTTAAAGGCCGACTCTTGAGATGAACCGCGCGAGGGAGCCGGTGCGACTCGGACGCTGAGATACATCGTCGTCCTCCACGCTGCCCTTTGCGTTGCCGTCACCAGCTGCTCACACTGCTTCTTTCGAGTTTCTCTGTCTGGCAGTGGTATTGTCGGAAACGCCTTCGACAGACCGATTGGCCGTGCCTAGAATGAATAGCGTTTCGAACGGATCGATCACGGTATTCATCAGCCTCTCGAGATCGCGTCTTGGTCAGCAAGCATACTCGCTGCGTATCCCCATTTGCCTTTCAAACTGCGCTGGCCTCGGATTAGGGATGAATGGGTAATGTGAGGTGATGTGGTGGGCATGGCGTTATGGGCAGTGGGACGTAAAGAAAACCCTGTGTGAGGAGCCTGGAAGGCTCGAATAAACTACTGGGAACGATGGTAAGGCAGGCGGGATTATTATCTATCTTTACGACCTTTGCTGAACATGAACTTGAAGACCACGGGTAGTGGTATCTACGACAGCAGGCAGCACTACTGTAGCCACAGTGTATATGCAATGCACGTCAGAACGAGCGCGATTGACAAATGAAATTTAGTTATAAAAACAAGGCAACATGGTCGTCTGCATCACCGGAGGCCTGGTCAAAAGCTCGGTCGGGCCGATCCGAGTTATAGTAGAAAGTCCTATAAACATCATACCCAGACTGAGCCTCTCTGAGGAGGTCCCTAAGCTGCACCTGACGTGCGTCGCCAAACGTCGCGATCGTCGGTGCAAACGAAACGTCTGTCTCGTGTGCGATGCGATCAGCCACCCTCGCCTTCCATGCTTTCCACACATCTCGCTGATCCGGGACAAGCATGTCGAGGAACGCAAAGACGTCGATGTTCTCAACAGGACGGGGGATGCGGTGGCAGATGACGAGGCACCGGAATGTCGCTGCTGCTGCCAGGGAGTCGAACTGCCATTTCTTGACCGACGGACGTCCGAGGGCATCAAGCAATTTGGAAGTTGAAATGGGATAGTCTCGAGGCCGGTAGCCAGTCAAGAAGAGAGCACAAAACGAAACCGTGGGCCACCAGCCATAGAAGAAAAAGAGTATTTTTGCGGCAAGATGTTCAAAGTGCACAAGAGAGCCTATCGTGACTGCAAATTGAAAAAGTATCAATTTAACAATGAAGATCATTGTGGGATGTGGAGGGTTCACTAGTATACGGGATACATTGACGACGTTGGCTGCGATCTGTAGTGGTGTTGCTAGTGATGTCGTCCGGAATTCCAGATACAGCGTAAGGAGGACCATGCAAATCAGGTCGCGAAAAATCTCGGTCACAACGTGTTCAACAGCGTCCACGAATGGATCTTGAGGAAACGGTTCGTCCCTTTGGAACACATGGTCAGGGTGAGATAAGTTGAAGCTACTCTCTGCAATCGCCTCGAGGACAACTTGACTCCCGGTCAGGA
>JBBPTB010000770.1:0-14229 GCA_038093875.1 Boletus tylopilopsis
GGTTCCTCCAACTCCTCCACCGCAGCAGCGGTCACCTTCATCACGTTCGTCCAGGACCTCAAACGCAAGACCAAGACATGGGGACCCATGATTGAATTATGTGCCAACGGCGAAAAGACCCTCGAACGCTTTCGATACCAATTCCCTGAAGACTGGCTTTACAGCGACCAACTTCGAGGCGAGTGGAGCGCGTACAACGAGATCCTCAAACGGAAGAGTGATTCCATCCAGGAGCAGCTCGGTAAACCGCTTCTCTCTTCGTCTCCCATCTCTCACCTCGATCTTCGTTCGCAGCCGGCCTCCAGCTCAAGATCGTCGCGGAGGACAAGATCGTAGAGAACAAGATCAATGACATTCTCGCAGAATGGGAGCAAACACGTCCTGTGCAGGGAAGCATGCGTGCCGATACCGCCATGAATACCATCAACGTCTTTGAGGGAAAACTGAACCGCGTCAAGGAAGAATACGATCTCGTATGCAGGGCCAAGGAGGCCCTCGATCTCGAGTTGACGCGTCACACTCGCTTGGAACCCGTTTTTGAAGAATTAAAGGATCTCAAGGCCGTCTGGACGGCGCTTTCGGGAGTTTGGAGCCAGATTGGAGAGTTGAGGGAGATGTCGTGGGCCACCGTGCAGCCGAGAAAGTTGAGGCAGCAAATTGACGGACTGTTATCTTCAACCAAGGACATGCCGACGCGCATGCGGCAGTATGCGGCATTCGAATACGTCCAGGACATTCTTAGAGGACTCTTAAAGTCGAACTCGATCATTTCCGACTTGAAATCCGAAGCTTTGAAGGACAGACATTGGAAGCAATTGTTCAAGGTCTTGCGGTTACCCTCGCGAATCAGTCTGCCTGTGTACGTGTGTTGCAGTTTTACTTTCTCCTTCTGATACGTGCACATAGCATGACTTTGGGCAATGTTTATGATCTTGACTTGAAAAAGAACGAATCTCTTATACGCGAAGTCATCGTACAAGCTCAAGGAGAGGTACGAGACGCTGCAGCTTTGTCGCAGCCCCGTTAACCCTGTGCTCAGATGGCTCTCGAAGAGTACATCAAGCAGGTCAAAGAAACTTGGACCAATTATACTCTAGATCTGGTGAACTACCAGAATAAATGTCGGCTTATTAGGTGCGGGTCGACTCTATTTCAATTGCAATGTGTCGTTCATGTCCTCCATTAGAGGTTGGGATGACCTTTTCACCAAGTGCAGCGAGAATCTCAACTCTTTGACTGCGATGAAGTTGTCGCCCTATTATAAAGGTGCGTCACAAATACCTCCAGAGGTCGTCTAATTAAAGTCGCTTGCATATCCTAGTCTTCGAGGAAGAGGTATTTTTTCTACTTGTCGACTTTGTCTTCGTGCTAACGTTATGAAAGGCTGGTTCATGGGAAGAGAAACTGAACAGGATCCATGTATTGTTTGGTAAGATTGGTGCTGTCAATTTTCGATAATGCCTATTAACTTTTCTGGAAGATGTCTGGATCGACGTTCAGCGGCAATGGGTGTACTTGGAGGGTATCTTTTCTGGGAGCGCAGACATCAAGCACCTTCTCCCTGTGGAGAGTGCTCGTTTCCAGAACATCAATGCTGAGTTTTTGACCGTGATGAAAAAGGTGTACAAATCACCGTTCGTTGTCGACGTCATGAATATCCAAGGAATACAAAAGAGCCTGGAGCGTCTTGCAGACCTTTTGAACAAAATACAAAAGGCTCTGGGGGAATATCTCGAACGCGAGCGGTCCTCCTTCCCTCGATTTTACTTCGTGGGTGATGAAGATCTGCTGGAGATCATAGGTAACAGCAAGGATATCCTTCGCATCATGAAACACCTCAAGAAAATGTTTGCCGGCATTTCTACAATCAAGCTGGACGAAGATTTGACCCAAATCCAAGGCATGGCCTCACGTGAGGGGGAGGAGGTCCAGTTCAGCGAACCAATTCTGTTGAAAGACTATCCCAAGATTAATGATTGGCTTGCTCGATTGGAGTCTTTGATGCGACTTTCCTTGGCCGATCTACTTTGCGATGCTGTTGGCGAACTGCAATCGTTCTACGGCACTGGATCCCCACTGAACATGGACCAGCTCATGTACTGGATGGAGAAGTACCCAGCACAACTTGTCACGTTAGCCATTCAAGTTGCGTGGACTACATCTGTCGAGGGGTCGTTGGAGTCTGGCAATCTTCCCGAAGCACCCCTTGAAACTATTTCTCAGGCTCTCGATCTCCTTGCTGATATCGTCTTACGGGAACTTAGTCCTGTCACTCGTCGCAAATGTGAGCATCTTATCACGGAACTCGTCCACCAACGAGACGTCACACGCGCACTCATTCAACAACGCGTCACCGACACCAAGGCTTTCACCTGGCTCTCACAAATGCGCTTCTACTTGGAACGAACGATCGAGAATCCTCTAGACCGTTTAGTCATCCGGGCCGCGAATGCAACGTTCCCTTACGGGTGGGAGTATCTAGGAGTTCCAGATCGTCTCGTGCAAACACCGTTGACGGATCGGGTCTACCTCACCCTGACTCAGGCCTTGGACAGTCAGCTCGGTGGTTCTCCATTTGGCCCAGCTGGCACAGGTACTTCCACCAAGTCACGTTTAGCAGACTTGTCCTCTAATAATCATTGCCAGGCAAAACCGAATCCGTCAAGGCACTTGGTGTCCAGCTTGGTCGGTTCGTGCTGGTGTTCTGTTGCGATGAAACTTTCGATTTCCAGGCAATGGGTCGCATTTTTGTTGGTCTTTGTCAAGTCGGAGCGTGGGGATGTTTTGACGAGTTTAACCGACTGGAAGAGCGTATCTTGAGTGCTGTCTCACAGCAGGTACAGAGTATTCAACAAGGTCTGGCTGCTCTCGCGAAAAACCCCAATACTGAAATCGAGCTCGTTGGGAAAAGTCTGAAAATCAATAAGAACATCGGTGTGTATATCCATTAGGCCGTCGCCAAGTCTTACTGACCATCGAGGTTAGGTATCTTCATTACCACTAACCCCAACTATGCTGGACGGTCGACGTTACCGCCAAACTTGACAAAGCTTTTCCGACCGTGCGTTCGTCTTTTTGCAATGCAAAGAACCACTCTGATCAGCCTCACAGGATGGCAATGACGAGGCCCGATCGCGAGCTTATCGCCCAAGTCATGCTCTTTTCTCAAGGTTTCCGAACAGCCGAATCTCTCGCGTCCAAGATTGTACCCTTCTTCAACCTCTGCGACGAGCAGCTTTCGCCACAACCCCATTACGACTTTGGTCTTCGCGCGCTCAAGGCTGTGCTTGCTAGTGCAGGTATCCTCAAGCGTGAACGTCTACAAACCGCCAAGTCGGAAGACACGGATGGTGTCAACGGGCTCTCGGATGCCATCTCTGAGCAAATCATAGTCATCCAGAGTGTCACTGAGACGATCGTGCCAAAGTTGGTCGCTGATGACGTGCCTTTGCTTACCAGGTGAGAGTTAACGACGGCATAGATGCTTCGTTTTCTAAAGGTTACATCGCTTCCAGCTTGCTTGCAGATGTATTCCCTGGTACAGACTATGTTCCTGTCGATCTGGAGGCCCTCCGCGAGCAAATCTTGAAGGTTTGTGCCGAACGGCGCCTGGTGGATGGCGAACGGTGGATCGCCAAGATTCTCCAATTGTACCAGATCCAGAAGATTCAGCACGGTCTCATGATGGTCGGTCCCTCTGGAACTGGCAAGACGAACGCATGGCAGGTTCTCCTCTCCGCTTTGGAGAGACTCGATGGCACCGAAGGAGTTTCATATGTGATTGATCCCAAAGCAATTCACAAGGACGCCCTCTATGGTACACTTGACCCAACTACGCGCGAGTGGAACGATGGCCTGTTCACGCACATCTTGCGCAAAATTGTTGATGATGTCCGTGGCGAGAGTTCCAAGAGACATTGGATTATATTCGATGGTGACGTCGATCCGGAATGGGTGGAGAACCTGAATAGGTCCGTTTATTCATTGAATACTGGAATACTTCGCTCACCAACTTTCAGTGTTCTTGATGACAACAAGCTACTCACGCTCCCTAACGGTGAACGCTTGAACTTGCCTCCCAACGTCCGCATTATGTTCGAGGTCGAGCACTTGCGTTACGCAACACTCGCCACTGTCAGTCGCTGTGGTATGATCTGGTTCAGTGAGGACGTCATCGAACCTGCAATGGTTTATCGCCACTATCTCAACACGCTTTCATCCGTGCCTTTGGACGCGGACGACGACGATGCTGCCGATATACCGGGTCATCGTACCGATATCCTCGGTGGTGAGACACCAGGTTCTACGCATCTTGCCACCCAGATTCAAATCAGTGGCATCCTCGAGCGCTACTTTGCAGACGGGGAGCTCGTCAGCTCCGCTCTCGAATTCGCGGACTCCATGGATCACATCATGGACTTCACGGCTACGCGTGCGCTTCATACACTCTTCTCGTTGGTCAACAAGACCGCTCGTAACATCATCGAGTACAACATCCAGCACTCGGACTTTCCACTTCCCCTCGAAAAGGTCGAACAATACGTCACCAAGCGTCTGCTCGTGAGCATCATTTGGGCATTTTCGGGCGATGCCAAGTTGGACTTGCGTGCCGAGATGGGCGACTTCTTGCGGAAACAAACTGGAATTGACCTGCCGCCGATGGCCGCTGAGGCGTCTCTCATCGACTTTGACGTACAAATTACCACTGGAGAATGGATCGCTTGGCAGTCCAAGGTCCCGTCGATCGAAATCGACGCACATTCCGTTACTGCAGCTGATGTCGTCGTTCCGACCATGGATACCGTCCGCCACGAGGAAGTCCTATATTCATGGCTCTCTGAGCACAAACCCCTCATGCTGTGTGGACCTCCTGGTTCAGGGAAGACCATGACGCTCTTCAGCGCACTCCGAAAGCTTCCTGACATGGAGGTCGTCGGCCTTAACTTTTCGAGTGCCACTACCCCCGAGCTCATTCTCAAGACGTTTGAGCAATACTGCGAGTACAGAAAGACCCCGAACGGTGTCATCCTTGCGCCAGTTCAGATTGGCCGCTGGTTGGTCGTATTCTGTGATGAAATCAACCTGCCTGCCCAAGACAAATATGGCACCCAGCGCGTCATCTCGTTTTTGCGTCAATTGGTTGAATGCGGTGGGTATTGGCGTGCGAGTGACATGTCGTGGGTCAAACTCGAACGCATCCAGTTCGTGGGCGCATGTAATCCGCCTACCGATCCTGGTCGTGTTCCCCTCAGTCACCGTTTCCTTCGCCATGCACCGCTCATCATGGTGGACTATCCGGGAGAGGTTTCGCTCAAACAGATTTATGGTACATATAACCGCGCTCTTCTCAAGGTCGTTCCGACGCTGCGCGCCTACGCCGGGCCTCTTACGGATGCAATGGTCTCCTTTTACCTTGCTTCGCAGAAACGTTTCACTTCGGATATCCAAGCACACTACGTCTACAGTCCCCGTGAACTTACGAGATGGGTCCGGGGCATTTATGAAGCCATCCGCCCCTTGGAAATTCTTTCCGTGGAGGGATTGGTGCGCGTTTGGGCTCACGAGGCATTGCGTCTCTTCCAAGACCGTCTCGTCACCGAGGAAGAAAAACATTGGACCGACGAACACATTGACCTGGCTGCCTTGGAACACTTCCCCACTATCAATCGTGATGAAGCATTGAACCGGCCCATTCTCTTCTCGAATTGGACTTCAAAAGACTATATTCCTGTCGACAGAGAAGTTCTCCGCGAGTATACAAAGGCTCGATTACGCGTCTTTTACGAGGAAGAATTGGATGTCCCTCTTGTCCTTTTCAACGATGTGCTTGATCACGTCCTCAGGATTGATCGTGTATTCCGCCAAGTTCAGGGTCATCTATTGTTAATCGGTGTTAGCGGAAGTGGGAAGGTAACGAACGGAGTTTCACATTCTTTTACTACAAGGCTGACGATGCTGCTAGACGACGCTCTCTCGGTTCGTTGCTTGGCTCAACGGCTTGAGCATTTTCCAAATCAAGGTTTCGAACAAGTATACTGGCGATGACTTTGACGACGATCTCCGTACCGTGCTGAGACGTGCTGGTTGCAAAGGCGAGAAGATTTGCTTCATCATGGATGAATCCAATGTGCTCGATTCGGGTTTCCTGGAACGCATGAACACCCTTCTCGCCAACGCTGAGGTGCCGGGTCTCTTCGAGGGTGACGAACACGCTGCCTTGATGACTGCTTGCAAGGAAGGGTCGCAAAGGGATGGACTTATGCTCGACTCGCACGAGGAGTTGTATCGGTGGTTCACCCAGCAAGTCGCGAAGAATTTGCATGTCGTCTTCACCATGAATCCCCCAGAAAACGGTCTCGCATCCCGTGCTGCCACATCGCCTGCTTTGTTTAATCGTTGTGTCCTCGACTGGTTTGGTGACTGGTCTGATCAGGCATTCTACCAGGTTGGCATGGAATTTACCCACACATTGGACTTGGACGTGTCTGCGTATGCTCCACCTGTGCACTTCCCTATCGCCTATCGCGAGCTTTCCATGCCTCCCCTTCACCGCACTGCTGTCGTGAATGCGCTCGTCTACGTTCATATGTCAATGCACCAGATCAACCAACGCATCAGTCGTCGTCAAGGTCGCTACAATTATGTTACTCCTCGGCACTACCTCGACTTGTAAGTCTCTTTACTTCATGGGTATTGACCAATGAACTAATCAACGTCCCCTAGCATCAATCACTATGTCCGGCTTTACAATGAGAAGCGTGATGAGCTCGAGGAACAGCAACGCCACCTTCACGTTGGTCTCGACAAACTCAAGGACACAGTGACGCAAGTCGAGGAGCTTCGCAAGAGTCTTGCTACGAAGCGTTCCCAGCTTCAAGCCAAGGATGCAGAAGCGAACGAAAAGCTCAAGCGCATGGTCGCGGACCAGCAAGAGGCTGAACAGAAGAAGGCGGCATCCATCGAAATCCAAGCTGCTTTGGTTGAGCAGGACAAGAACATCGCACAGCGTCGCGCTGTCGTCATGGCTGACCTCGCAGACGCAGAGCCTGCCGTGTTGGAAGCACAATCTGCCGTCAGTAACATCAAGAGGCAACACTTGCAAGAAGTCAGGACGATGGCTAATCCCCCAGAGGCCGTCAAGCTTGCCATGGAGTCTGTTTGCACGATCCTTGGTCACAAGATCGATAGCTGGCGCACGGTTCAGGGTATCATTCGTCGGGATGACTTCATCCAAAGAATCGTCAACTTCGATACCAACAGTCAAATGACCAAGTCTCTACGCGAGCTCATGAAGAAGGATTTCTTGAGTCGGCCGTCATTCAACTTTGAGACCGTTCAACGCGCTAGTAAAGCCTGTGGCCCTCTCGTCAAATGGGTCCTCGCACAGGTTCGCTTCTCTGAGATTCTTGACAAGGTCGAACCTCTACGCAACGAGGTGCAGTCCCTCGAAACCCAAGCGGAGACTACGAAGAAGCAAGCCGCTCAAATCATCACCATCGTCGCTGAACTAGAGGCGAAGATTGCCAAATACAAGGAAGAATATGCAGACCTGATTTCGGAAACGCAGGCCATCAAATCGGAGATGGAGCGAGTGCAGAGCAAAGTTGATCGCAGCATGAAGCTCCTCGAAAGTTTGTCCTCGGAGAAGGGACGATGGGAATCCGGAAGTCGCACCTTTGATGCTGAAATGAGCACCATCGTTGGCGATGTGTTGGTGTCTGCGGCATTCCTTGCATATGGTGGTTTCTTTGACCAACACTACCGAGAGGTGATGTGGCAGGATTGGTCGAACCATCTCCTCGAAGCCAACATCAAGTTTAAACCTGAACTCTCGTTGACGGAGTATCTCTCAACCGCGGATGATCGCTTGAGCTGGCAATCCAAGTCGCTTCCTGCGGACAACCTGACTACTGAGAACGCGATCATGCTCAAGCGATTCAACCGTTACCCATTGATGATCGACCCCACTGGTCAAGCTACTACCTTCTTGCTCAACGAATACAAGGAACGCAAGATCACCGTTACGAGTTTCCTTGACGAAGCATTCCTCAAAGTTTTGGAGAGCGCTCTGCGATTCGGTAACCCCATTCTTATCCAAGACGTCGAGCATTTAGACCCCATCCTGAATGCCGTCTTGAACAAGGAGATCCGCAGAACGGGTGGCCGTGTTCTCATTCGCATTGGTAACCAAGACATCGATTTCTCGCCCGCGTTCACGATGTTCCTCTCCACGCGAGATCCCTCGGTCGAATTCTCCCCCGACATCTGCAGTAGAGTTACGTTTGTCAACTTTACAATGACGCGCAGCAGTCTTCAAAGTCAATCTCTGGATCAAGTGCTCAAAGTGGAACGACCTGATACCGAACGTAAGAGAACGGATCTCATGAAGGCCCAAGGGGAGTTCCGCCTTCGTCTCCGAACGCTGGAGAAATTACTCTTGCAGGCTCTCAACGAGTCGAGCGGAAACATTCTTGACGATGACAAAGTCATCGGCACCTTGGAAACACTGAAACGGGAGGCTGCAGAGATCACGCGCAAGGTAGAGGAGACAGACATCGTCATGAAGGAAGTCGAGCAAGTGACCGCTGAATATCTGCCGTTGGCACAAGCCTGCAGTTCTGTGTTCTTCATTCTCGAACAACTCAACCTCGTCAATCACTTTTACCAATTCTCCCTCCAGTTCTTCCTCGACATCTTCGACTACGTGCTCCACCATAACCCCAACTTGAAGAATGTCACTGACCATAATAGACGACGGGAAATTTTGCTGAACGATCTTTTCCTGATCGTTTACAAGCGAACCTCGAGAGCTTTGCTTCATCGCGACCATATCATGCTCGCCGTCCTTCTGGCCCAAGTGAAATTGCGGAATGTTGAAGACATTACTGAGGAACTCGAGTTCCTGCTCGAAAGTGGTCAGGGAATCATCGGAAAGCCTAACGCCTCTTCAAGCGAAAATCCAGTCTCTTCCGTACTCTCCCCAGACCAAATGATGTACCTTGAAAACTATGCGAAGCAAAGTCTTTTCAAGCCTGTTCTTAACAACGTCCTCGAGCGTCCAGAAGATTGGGTTCCCTTCCTGCAATCCGCAAACCCTGAAACGATAGTACCTCTACCTTGGGAGCCGAGCACACGTACGTGACTGGTTCTCTACAAGTTCTTTGTGTTGATTAGCATCTGAGCAGCTGCTGTGGAAGCCCTTCGCTCCATGCTTATCGTCAAGTGCTTGCGACCTGATCGTCTTTTGCAATCGACTGCCTTGTTCGTGCGAACCGTTTTCCAGAATGACTTGTCTTCTGAACTGGACCTTGGCGCAATGGTTGCAAACGAGGTCCCTGCCACGACCCCACTTGCTCTGGTATCCGTCACCGGTTATGATGCTAGCTACCGTGTTGAGAATCTCATACAAACTGTCGGAGCGCGGTCATCGTCGGTTGCCATGGGTTCTCAAGAGGGCTTTACTCTGGCGGACCAAGCCATTGCTGCAGCATCGAGACAAGGGACGTGGGTTCTCCTCAAGAACGTGCATCTGGCCCCGTCGTGGCTGGGACAACTGGAAAAGAAGCTACAAACCCTCAGTCCACACCGGAGTTTCCGCCTCTTCTTGACTATGGAAGCCAACCCATCCATTCCCGTCAACATCCTCCGCCAATCTCGTATCATCATGAACGAGCCTCCACCAGGAATCAAGGCCAACCTGCTCGACTCACTGGGATCTATTCCCCTGCAACGCCTTGCTCAGGGACCTGCGGAGAAAGTCCGTTTGTATTTCCTCCTCGCATGGTTCCACGCCGTTGTGCAAGAACGTTTACGATATGTTCCACTGGGATGGAGCAAAACTTACGACTTCAACGACTCTGACATGGCCTCTGCGTTTGGTACAATTGACACGTGGCTCAACTCTGTTGCCAAAGGGAGAGCCAACGTCGACCCTGCCACAATTCCATGGGATGCACTTCGCACACTCATCAAACAATCAGTCTATGGTGGGCGTATCGATAGCGACTTTGATCAACGCATTCTCGATGCATTTGTCGATAAGCTGTTCACTCCGGCCGCATACAATGTGGATTTCAATCTAGTGCCCAGCATCAACAGCAGCCAGGTTCTTGAAGCTCCTGACGGTACCAAACTCGAGCACTTCCTGTCATGGGTGCAAGAATTACCTGACCGCGAACCGCCATCATGGTTGACATTGCCTCCCACTGCAGAAAGGGTCATCGCCGTTGCCCAAGGTGAGTTCTGGTGAGATTTTCTGGACGTACCAAGCTCATTTGTCACACAGGTAACGAGCTTCTGGGCAAGCTACGGAAGATGCGAACGCTGGCTGATGATGAAGATGACGTCCCGAGCACCGGTAGTCCATCCAAGAGTCAGTCGTCCCAGCAGCCTGCGTGGATGCGCAACCTACACGAGCGTTGCCGCGAATGGTTGACCCAGCTCCCATCCGTAAGACAAAGTTCACTCGAACAACTGACCCAAGATTGACCCCTTCTATCTAGTCCCTCAGCACGTTGCCCAAGCAATCCAGCGACAACCCAGATCCGCTGTATCGCCTATTCTTCCGGGAAGGTTCCATCGGACGCAAGTTACTCGACCATGTTCGCAAGGACCTTGCCGACGTCGTTAAGGTCTGCGAGGGTGAACTGAAGCAGACGAATCACCTCCGTGCTCTAATGAGCTCCTTGACTAAAGGTGATTTTGTTGTCGTATCTATGGAAACCAAACTGAGGTGATCTAGGCACTATTCCAACACACTGGAGGCGATACAAGGTTCCCAAGGCCATGTCAGTATCGGAGTGGATTCCGGACCTCGCTCGCCGCCTGGCTCAGCTGGACGGGATTACACCAATGCAGCAGTCCTTGTCCGACGTCGAAGTGTGGCTCGGAGGACTGTTTTTCCCAGAGGCATATATTACGGCTACTCGGCAGAGTGTAGCCCACCGCAAGCGATGGAGTCTGGAGACGCTGAGCCTACGACTAGACATTGGTCAAATGAACAACCCTGGGGCCTTTATTGTCGATGGTGGGATTTAGTTCCTTCTTGTCAGTCCCCTTCTAATCACGACGGTTTAGGATTGACATTGGAGGGAGCCGCGTGGGATGCGGAGGCTGCGAAGCTAGTGCTCAACGATGGCGAAGCAGTTCATCTGAATGCATCTCAAATTCGTTGGGTGCAGGAAGATGAGGACGCTGTTCTTCAGAGCAACTTGGTGACGTTGCCGGTTTACTTGAACGGTGACCGCAGCGACGTCATGTTCACAGTCGACTTGCCATTTGATGACAGCTCAACGTCCCTTGTCGCGATGAGGGCTGTATGTCTCAACGCAAGGGGATAGAAGTGACGAGATATCATATTTTAGGATACCCAGGAGCATATACCTCTACAGACGCATGATATAGTATGACCAGTAATGATCATTTTTTGCCTACCTCCGTCTAATTGGCCTCTACGGAATAACATTCACTTCCGCCGACGACCTCGAGTAACTTCCAGTCCACTTGAACATTCTCTTTCGCAAATATTGCACGAGCCCCTTCTGCAATAGCTTCGAAGTTGCAGGTTGCGAGAGCCAGAATTGTTGGTCCTGCTCCAGAAAGACAGATGCCGAGTAGACCAGGGTGTGATTCAGGGGTGAGTGAAGACGTCACTTCCGGCAAGCCTGGGATCTTTTCGTTTTTAAATTGGACGTTGATCACTCCAAACATGATAAAAGCACACCAGTTGCTTTCGATATGGTTGATGGACACGGTCTTTCATTGCCTCGTAGATGAGCTCGGGATCTGGCGGTGAT
Source organism: Boletus tylopilopsis (assembly GCA_038093875.1). Classification (NCBI taxonomy): domain Eukaryota; kingdom Fungi; phylum Basidiomycota; class Agaricomycetes; order Boletales; family Boletaceae; genus Boletus; species Boletus tylopilopsis. The sequence continues at coordinate 11,796 of JBBPTB010000770.1, forward strand.
TGTCCAAGCGCAGTGGTCAACACGGCGAGCCGCTGCATGTTGAAAACCTAAAACGGCCCATCAGAATAGAGACGGACATGTCTATATATACGTACGAGATCTTTTCGAGAGTATTCCATGGGTAGTACCTCTCTAGCCGTGGCGGTGCTAAGCTCAAACTGGGGTATGATCGCGACCGCCTTGACGGCAGCGCTCCAACCGAAACGAACAAAGTGTCCGATGCCAAATGGAGGAACGGGTGGGGACAACCCCCAGTCTTCCCCCGCATCGGGAGGGTATTCTGGCAAGACCTCTGACAGTGGTACCTGTGCTGCCTCGCTCGCGACGGGATCGAGCTCTCGGAGGTACGATCCCACGAAACCGCCGACGAGTGCTGCGGTCACGTTGTCGGGATGCCTCTCGACCATGAGCGCATAGTCGAGCATCCGTTCACGCGATAGCCGGAGCTGCCCGAGCGTGTTTCCGAGGAGAACGCCTGCGATGACGGCGGCACCCGAGGAGCCCAGCCCGCGGCCAAATGGAATCTGGTTATCTGCATGAATACTGACGAGATCTGGAGGGAACGAGCGATGGTTGTTGCACCGCAGGACATAGAGGGCGACGCGGGTTGTTAAGTTGCGATAGGGATCGAGGGGGACTTCGTCGGCACCTTCTCCAGAGTAGGAGATTTTCACGGGGTCACTCGAAGGGAGTCCGAATTTGACGGTGAGCGTCAGGTGGAGTGAAAGAGAGAGCCCTACTACATCAAATCCTGGTCCGATGTTGGCAGAGGTCGCGGGGACTTTGATAATGACGGTGCTCCTCTGAGTCGAATCAGCCATGATGCAAAATTCAACTATTGTCGATGACTACGGTGCTCAAAGTCGGCGAAAAAAGACATACCTTGAAGTGTTGCGACTCGGAGTGCTTTGGACGCAAGTGCAACGGAACGAGAAGCGAGGAACGCTAAAAGTCGCGCGTCGATCCTTTTGCCAATGTACATACATATCAGGAAGGCGTGGTGACTTTATTTATTTCCATGCAAGCTACGAATACAAAAATGATGCCAGTTATTTGTTGGATTGCCAGAGTGATCGATCAACGACTTCTCTGAGTGATTAATTGTCAGTACAGTAAAGGAAGCTAGCACGACTCGGACTGCGTTGGAATCGGCGGACTAGGAGCGACAGCGGACGGTGTCTGCGGTGGTGGTACCTGCACTACCGACAGTAAACTAGGTGACACGTCAGACCGTCGTCGTAAAGAATGTCCAAATCTCAGACTCACGTAGATCACATCATCCGCGACACCACGCTCGGCAATGGGCAGCAACACTGGCTGGTGGTTCATTGCACTCAGGATGGTAGACATCTTATACGTGCCCTTGGGGAGGCCACCGGTGACATTAGCATACAGATAACCCCGAGCATCCGCTTTATGGTTCATCGCCGCAAAGAACGCAAACTTGGTGGGGTTTGTGGGAGTGGTCTGATTGAGTGACTCGAGGGCCTCAATAACGACGTGCGCATGTCCCAGAATATAACCAGTTTTTGGGTCGAGTTGCTGAGGTGCTGAGAAATAGTTGGTGTCCGGGTTCACAAAGTAACCCGTTGCAAAGTTCCTGACCGCCAGCGTAATTTGAAACGTGGTGTTGGCTGGGACGATGGCCAAGTTGACGGGCGTGACAAACTTGGCACTCGGCATGTTGGAGGTGGAAGGGATCACCCCCATCGGAGCAGGGTTACAAGATTCATTCTTGAGCTGCCCACCGTTGGTGATAGGGAGATTCGGAACCGTAGCGCAAAAGTTGATAAAGTTGTTCACGGACGTGAGTGAAGCAACCTCATTGGCCTCAGAAGTGGTCGTGTTCAAGCCGTTCTGCGAGAAGTTTGTGGCAATCACAGAAGGCAACAGAGTCAACGAGGTTTGGCCGGGGGTAGTGCTCGAGTTGGTAGGGCCAGAGTCGCAGGGGTCAGTCGGGGTTGGCATTGGTACAGTGGTTGCGTTAGCTCCAGCGGCGACAGTGCGCTTATCGAAACCAGTCTTTCCCGTGCAAATCGCACCCGTGCCAGACGAATCGACACAACTAACGATTGATGGTCATTCATCAATAGTAAGATTGACACTACCAGAACTTACGTCAAGCCAGGACTACAGGGAGACACGACATGTTTTCCGTTGATACACTGGGCAATTCGGCCGTCAATACAAGCATTGCCTAACGGACATGGCGATGATACATCCGTGAACTGATTGCTATGGCATGAATGAGAAGAGAACGAAGGATGGCCATAGGTGAGACTCACTCAACGTCCATGCCATTTTGTTGCAGGAAACGACTTGACCGACGTTGTATAGGACTCGGGCGGGCCAAAGCCAGAGAGGAGAGTAACAATATAGAGAACGAGCTGAACTTCATGAGAGTAGTATGTGCAGATGTGGTGAAAGGATTGTG
>JBBPTB010000771.1:0-14227 GCA_038093875.1 Boletus tylopilopsis
CCCTGGCGACCGCATCATGCAAGTGATATAAAAAGTTTCAAAATGCAGGGCTCGACAGCGCATCCTGATTCCAGAGTATCTCACCATGTCACTGCGTACTCTTGTTACCGTAGTGGTTACGATCGCCGCCGTAGTGCATGCACAATCGCTGACTGTCGTCAACGAATGCGGCAAATCGGTCCTCCTGTTTACGCAGATGAGCTTTGGCTCCATCGACAACTACGTCAACGTGGGTTCGGGTGTCTCGGTCAACATGGGCATCGGCTCCAACTGGGACGGTGCCATCAACGTCGGTATTTTCACATCGATCATCACGTCATGCAAAGATGAAAGGTACGGGCTGCACGAGTGACGCGTCCTCTTGCGCGACTGGTCCGGCCAGACCCCTATCAGCAGAGCCGAGTCGCCTCGTGATTTGGGGTTCGATGATCAGCAGTTGACACGATTCCTGTGGTGCGCCATCTCCCTCATATATGGCTACAACGTCGGGATGTGGATCTCCTCTGCTAATTCCAACTGCTATGCGTTTGCATGCGCCATCTCTTCTAGATGTGTAAGTAGCTTCACTTGGCGTGGGTGCTCGTGGCTGTCTTGACGTCTCCTTGTAGCCTGTTCCGGGCCCAGGTGGAAGCTGCTATTCACGCTGCTGTCCAAGCGTGCACCGCAACGATGGCGCTAGTAGATATCTATTGTTGATGGTTGGCGTGCACACATTAACGGCGTACCCGGGCCGTTGCGGACGGTTACACACCAGCCGACAAAGTCGACTGTAACGCGGATATCATGCCGACGCTCTGCTCTGGAATTACAACCGACTACCCAAGATAAAGTCGACGATGGTGACTGCTTTACGACGGATGTTATACGATAAGATGATGATCAAGCATTAGGGATATCAGGCTGTGAAACCTGTCTGTGTACTGTTGTCCAAGAATTGAAAATATCTTGTCACGAAACACATGTCGATGAAGAAAGAGGAAAATGCGATTGAAGCAGTCACCTTGTTTGCACCCTCATTATGACCCCCCTTTGACGCCATCAAGTATTTTGATGAGCAACTTCACCAGCCCTCCACGGGGCATCACGCCCTTTATTACGGCGTGTCCAGCACCAGAGCCATCGGTAGGTACCGCCGTATCCACAATATAACGGACAAACACTTCACCCTAGACAAACGTGTAAACGCTCACGGTGATCGCAACAGAGGGATTTAAGAATTTCACCATTTCGACGAAAATCGTAAAAAGAATAAGCCTAACAGAAGCGCGTCAATGAACGGACAAGTAGATCCAAGCAGACGGTACCATATCACAATCCAAGTTATCCGCTCCATTGCTCCGTTATTGAGGTGGTCGTGTATCGCGTCAAGCTGAAATACATGAAACAGCTAGACAAGGCAAAGATTGGAATCACGCACGAAATCGCTTGCCACAAGCAGCTTCTCATTTAATGCTCTGACACGCACTTCAACCTCCATGTACTCTCTTACACTTTCATACAGTCCACCGAGACTGGCTTCCGTCCAGAAGAGCTCAGGGACGTCAAGGACGTTCGACACGAGGTTCACGTCTCGGCGCAACTTGAACAATCGACCTGTTAGGCGGAGTGCGTCCTTGCGTTTCAAAGAAAGAGCGCCAGACTCGGCGAGTTGGCGCGGGATCGAGAGTGCAAGGGGGTCTGAGAGGACGCGGGAAGCAGTGGCCTCATACATTGCAAGTAAGGTAGACTGTGCAAGGGCGTGTGCAACTGAGAGCTTGAGAAGATGAGATGGGGACTTGAACGCTAAATAGACGGTAAGGTTGGACTAACAACGGATAGAAATAACTTACTAAAGAAATCATTGTATATCCTAGGATGGGGGATCGATGGATCGATCTGGATGTGACATCAACACCATTTTCCCGCAGGGGGTTGCTATTCAGTGAAATCACGAACGTACAGCAAAATGGCATTCTTCGATCTCCCAGTCACTCTGCTTTATCATACGACGAAAAATGCCAGCATTCGCGAGGTCGTCAATGATACTTCGTTCTTGAGCTTCACTGAAACCGTAAAACACTGCGACACCGTAAGCGAAAAAGACGACCTCGGCGATCGGTTCTTCTTCTAGTTCGGGGTCGCGCTTCGAGGAAGCTTCAAGAGTGGGCGATTGGAATGGGTCTCTCTCCCGCGGTGAATGATGTTCTGCCTCTGCTTCCTCCGCAGCGTCAGTGACAAAGCCTCCATCTGCCTCGCCACCTGCCTCAGACTCCACAAGTCCAGGGGGGTCTCTTTCTCTCCTTGTCTCATGAGGACTGCCATCAGTAACATAACCCCCATCCCTGCCTTCTGTGACATAACCATCATCCTCGTGTCTTGGTGATTCTTCACGCGACCGCGGGCGAGGGGGAGCAAAGTACGACCCTTGATAACCATTCTCTTCGGCTTCTGAGAGGCGACTAAGGTGCGTCTTCGTGAACGCGGTGGAGGAACGAACGGTCGTCGATGGAGAGTAACCCGGCAAGAGCGGCAAATGATACATCTTTGCACGAACACCACATACGGACGTCAGATCTCAGTCGATGCTGTAATCCGAAAAAGGGGTGATACTAACCACATACATCGCCTCGTCAAACACCCTGGGCTGTACGTTGTGCTCTCGCTTGAGGAACCCGACGAGCAGCTTCATTTTCATTCCCTCTGCGAGACAGTATGCCGTGATGCGATTGTACCCGGCCTTCTCCCTCTGAGGCTTGTTCATGCGCTCGGCGGCGCTCTTGTATTCGCGTACGAGGCCCGCATCTGTCTCGTAGCCGAGAACATCTTCATCTGGTACACCGGGGTAACCGGCACCTGGAGGGACGAGAAGTGGCTTTGTCTGTGGTGCGGAGGGGAGGAAGACGAGCTTCTCGGTTGTCTTTGACGTGCGGAGGGGTTTGCCGTTGGCGACGGTCGCAGGTTTGGGCTTGGGCGTCGCTGGAGAGCGGGTGGTGTTGGATGTGATACGGGGCTGTGACGGTCGTCGGTACGTGGAGCGGGCAGACGGCAACGTCGGTTGGGGCGGGGTGCGCGTTGGTGCTAGCATGATGACTCGTGGGAAAAGAGATGGACCAAATACTAGTAGATAGATAGATAGACTTCAAAAGGTACATAGTACTTAACTCAAAGTCACTTTACCGCTTCCGCCTTGCACTGCTCCGCGTCGCAACCGTCCCGCTCCCACTGTCAGCGATAGATGCCCTCGGACCACTGCTTCGTCCCTTCTTGGTTGGTGACGCAACCTCGGCACGTTCTGGCGATTGTGACGATGCTGTCGAGAGCCTTGATGATCTCCTTGCAGGCGTCCTCGCCTCGGACGAGCGTGCCTTGGCCTTTGTCCCACTACCAATATCGGTTACATTGGTCACCCTCGCCGCTTTCGACTTGGAAGACGTGCCGATGAGACCAGAGCTTCGCGTACGTCGCGAGGGAAGCGGTGCGATCACGTCGGCTTCTTCCTCTTGCTCGTCCATCTCCGTATCTTCATCAGTGTGCCCCTCGTCCACTTGTCCTTGGTCATCATTATTCTCGTCCATTAATCCACCAGGTATGGTCCGACTTGGCCTCGGCCTCGCGCGACCCGAGGGTCGGATAGCAGTATCGGCGGTCGCAGTCTTGGAGCTGCGCCGGGGCTGAGAACGAGTAGAGGCACGTGAAGGGGTCTGAGTCTGCATTCTCGTGCGGGCACGACGGCGAGGTGAGTGAGCGGGGGTGGTCTGCGATGCCTGATGGCCTTCTTCATGCCTGTCCCCTTCCCTGCCAGCATTCCTATCCTGGTTTTCATTTTGGTCTTCATCGTCATCCTCATTATGGAACGCGCCAGGTGGTGCACGCCGTCTACTCGTCGTTGTGGAATTGATGCTTATGTTAGGACTCTTTTCTTCTTCGCGAGAGGGCGAGGCATGAATGCGAGGTGGCGGGGAGGCGTAGGGTGTATGTCCGTTCCCGTTCCCGTTCCTATTCCCGCTCACGCTCCTCTTCCCATGTCTACCCGCGCTGCCATTCTGTGTCGCACTCTTGCTCCCGCTGAACACGCTGAACCCGAAATTTAGTCCCTCGTCTTCGTCCATCGCCTCGTCAGCGTCCCGCCTATGAAAAGTGAGGTCTGCGGCGCCGCTCTTTTCGTATGCAATAAAGTTCCCCTCATCGTCATCGTCCTCTTCTGTACGGGTTTCTTCGTCCTGTTCCTCGCCCCTGCCTTTACCACGGTGGCCCTCGATGATTTCAACATCAGACCCGGTCTCCATGCTGACGTCCTCCACACCATCTTCACCTCCCTGCTCGTCACCTGTGGTTTTCTCGTCTTGCATCACGTTCTTGGCAGCGGTGGAGCTTGCCAGTGCACTTCCCACATCAAGCGGCGTTCTCGCAACCTGTGCTGAAGGCGGCTTATAAAATGCATTTGGGGCATTTTTTGCACTCCCGGCGGTGTCGAAAAGTGAGACATGTGCAGCGGGTTTCGCAGCAGTGTTCGGTCCACTTGTTGCATTGGTCGAAAAGAGTGTTTTGCTTCGTTCTGTGATGATATTCCTTCCTGTGCTCAAACCTGAAGTGGTTGGTATCGGAGACCCGAATGCCGTGAACTTCGGCATTGGTGGTGTTTGGTGGATAGATGCTGGCTTGGGTCGGGGAACTCGTGGCGCAAAGGGCGACTGGGTAACCTTGCTCGTCATAGACACTGGCGCCGGGGTCGTCTTGCTTGCAACTCCAGCGCTGACTACCGGCGAGAGCGAGGTAGAGCGTGGGGGTGATGGTAAAACTGAACCGACATCTTCCCAGCTCGCGCTCAAGCTCATCTCTGCCATCAGCGGCCTCCTGGTGGTAGATGCACCCTGTCTCTGCATTGACTGTGTGTTGGCGCGTACACCCATAGCAACCTTGCCAATCTCATCCTCGAGTAACGTTCGCTCTGGTGGTGGGAGGGCTGAAAAGAGGTCCTGAATAATCGATTTTCGGTCGATTGTGTCTCGACCTGATGACGAGGATTGGGAGGTGTTATTTGGTGATAGTCCATTCAGGGAAGGGGAGACGGAAGAGATTTCACGGTCGAGTTTGATCGCGCCGACATAGTCGCCAGACTGAATCGCACGTACACAGAGAAGATCTTGTAGGATTAATATTGCTTGTGAAGATAGCACAGCGTTGGATGAGGTGGCCGTGGTATGTGTGTTGGACAGTGAAGTCGGAGTTGAGAATTGACGGGGGAGAGCGAGTGCATGTAAGAAGGCTTGCTCGTAAGAGGAAAGTGGAAACGAAAGGAGTTGAGCAAGGGGGTCCTGTTTTGGCGTTGCTGGTGTCGTGTGTCCATTGAATGCCTGCAAAACAGGAAAACCGAGCACGTACGCATCAAGCACCAGGCGACTGTTTTCCTCAGTAGCCTTTCTCTAGTATCACTTCCTTCTGGAAAGGAATTTTGATATGCCCACGCGTCCATGAAGGACAATTGGGCAAGTGAGAGCGCATAGAGGTCGATGTCATCGGGCTCGGTGAGTAGAGGCTTCGCAGTGCGGACGTACTTGACAACAAGCGCTGCGGTAGTGCGGGAAGTACCACTTGCAAAAGAAGCCGGCGAAGACGACAGCGCGAGCGCTTGCAGAATCTTGGAGGCGTAGTCTCTATTTAGCCGGGCATCCGAAAGTATGGAGACAGCTTTCTGGTGACGAAAAAAGAGATTAAAAGGTATGAAAGAGGCAAATAGGGGAGATAGGACGCACGCCGAGGTGAGTGCCCGTGTCCAACAACCAGTACGCATCTGCCAGTGTGGCGAATTGAGGAGGTATGCATCGATCTTGCAAGTAACGGACGTCCCAACCAGCATTGGTTTCCCTGGAGTCCATGTCCCAGGCCCACTTAAGAAGGATATACACTAAGCAATCCTTTTTTAGGACGTCGTAGACACTTTGATCGACCGCGTCAAGGAGTTTCTTGAGGGCCACCCAGTCGGCCGGTGGGAAGAGGATATCGGGATTGCGTATGCCACCACGAATGAGAAGGACGTCAAATATAAGCAAGTCGGACATGCGCGCTCGACGAGATTCAATGAATTGTAGTTTATGAGAAGTGAATGGGAAGGTGGCAGGTTTGGAGTTGGTAAGTTGAGAGAGACATGCAAACCAGTCGTCCACGTTGGACGTGGCGGGGGCGTATTCAGAGTCCTGTAAACGAGTCAACGTTGGGAGCGTCGACGAAGATGAGCAACGTACGACGTCCATGATATGTGTGTGTGCTCGCGCTGGATCGCTGTTCTCTCCAACGCGTCGCTGACATAATATTCTTGTGTGACCAACACTCTTAGTCAGCGGGATACTCCAACGATCCAAACTACCATGTACAATGGAATCGGATTGACGACTCCGCGTGGAAGGTACGTCCAAACATTCCTCAGCTTATGGTATCGTTGAAATACGGACGTCTCATTGTCTTTTTCTCGTCTTTATCAGCGGTACGAACGGTTACGTTCAACGCAACCTCTCAGTCCTCCGGACACACGAAACCGCGGCCGAGCGTGCTGCGGCGTGGGACATCGCACCTCCCAAGCACAGGGAGCCAGATGAAGCGATTTTGGAACACGAGCGAAAACGAAAAGTGGAAGTAAAGTGTTTGGAGTTGCAACTGAAGCTCGAGGACGACGGGTACGTCTGTCTTCTCCACTTGTTTTTTTCCTGGCGCTGATCATTTTTCTCCCCGAATAGACTCGAGGAGGCAGAGATTGAAGTCAAAGTGGCAACCCTACGTGAAGAGCTCTTGGCAGATCTCGCCTCCCTCACAACCTCTGCCAAAAATATAAAGTCATCTGACACCCACGCTATTGCTGCCGCCAAAAAAACCGAGTTGGACAAAATGGCCCGTGCGCTCGGCACACGCAGAGACTACACCGAAGGTGAAGCCTTTGATCGCGACAAGCAAGAAGAGAACAAGCGTATCCGGCTCATCGAACGTGAAGAGCGGGAGAAGAAACGGGAGGAGGAGCGAGCAAGGATGCAGGAACAACGTCAGCGGTGGGAAGCAGAGAAGCGGGAGCGAGATCGATTGAGGAGGAGAGAGGAAGATAGGATGAGGCGCGAACGTGAGGCAGATGAGGCGAGGAGAAGGGAAAGGATGCCGCCACCGCCTGTGCCGCCCCACCGGGAGAGAGCAGGACGCGACTCATATAGGAGAGCATCCCCCCCACCTCGTCGCGAGGCGGCGTATAACCGCGGGAGGACCCGGTCACGATCACCTTCGAGGTCGCAATCACCGGATCCGGCGCCCCGTCGTCACCCACGCTCCCCCATGTACTCGCGTCGGCGCTCGCCGCCACCTCGTCGAGCGCAGGAGCGTTCCGTCTCTCCTCCCCGACGCCGCTCGCACTCTCCGTCTCCGCGTCGTCATCGTGATCGCTATGAATCACCGCCTCCGCGTCGAGGACGTGACACAAGCAGGTCTCCGGTTCGTAACCGCTCTCCTCCGCCGCGCAGTGTTGATAGTCGAGAGGAAAAGAGAGGGCGGGATTTTTCCATGTCACCGAGATCGTCCAGTGGTCATGGTCGCTCACGGTCGAGGTCGGCTGGTTCCTCGATGTCCGTCAGTACCAACCACAGTCGGTCCAGTGGCCGAAGCGATTAAAAAACATGGATCTGCAACGTTTCTGGTTGTGATTATTCGTCTCTTTTCTATTTCTATGTACTACGTTGTGGCTCTGTAAAGGTTACAAGTGATGTGGTGCTCCAAACATTCTGCGAACCAGGCGACCAAAAGTGAACCCTGCTTTGTTCGTCTGCGGATTCAAACCCACCCCGTATTCGGACAAGATCACATCCCGACGATATGGCAATACTCTCCTTGTGTCGCAATATATCATTCCGGAATGCATAGTACGAAGAGAGCGGTACCACCCGCATCAAGGACCACGTACCCCATGCGCGAGATCATCAACCGTTTGAGAACGACGTGGGCAACATGAGACAAGTCCTGGGCTCATCAGTGTCTGGTGCGTACATTCCGTTACCCTCTCCGCCTTCTGGTGCGCGGGTGACCGTACGGTCCGTGTGGATGTACAAAGCAACGAATGGCTGTGCCAGGTTCTGCTGAATTGTTACAAGATCTCGTCTCTTAATCTCAACAAGAAAGTGACCCTATCGCATATACAAGTCAGCGTGCTGTTGTCTGTTGTCCTCCTGCATTCTGCTTCAGCCGATCGACCAACGGCGCGTCAGCCGCATCCGCAGCAGGTATCTCGAGCTTATTCGTGCCTTCCTTTCTGCTTGTCTTGGAATCACCCTTGAACCCTACATAATATACTCTTGACAGATCTCCGCCAACGGAATGTCCCTGTCGACGATGGGGATCAGGTCTGATAAGCCTGACAAGCACACGACCCCAAATATAGTAGCCTGAAAGGAAAAAGAAGCCCTGCACAGCGAAACCAGGCAGAGGGCATGCTGCAAGGCGCAAGGAGCACGACTCACGAAACAGAGGCTCAACGTGTGCACGCTCGTAAATGCCGCTACCCTTAGTGGGTACTCCACAACCCCCGTTCCGCCTTCGAGAAGAGCGATATCGAGATGTGGTTTGGTGTTCTCCATGTCTGTGAAATCGACAATGTTCGAGTAGTTGGCAAAGATCTTGAGATGCCGTGGCGTCGTCTCGCCGCGTCCTGTTTATTTATGTGGTCGTCCGGCCATAGACGGGGTTTGCGGGTACCCGTCGGCGGGACGGTACATCAAGTATTGGAAACATAAAAGGGAGGGTATCAGCGATTGCAGCGAGATGACGGGCAGAATATGCCAGCAGAGGGTGCTTTACCGAGTTTGAGTATGACGGACTTGATGCGCACGTTCTGGGAAAATGGAACGTGTATAATCATCTGCGAGCGGGTGGCTTGATACCACCTCCAGGTTCACCTTGGTTCATTCTCACCTGATCGTCCACACCTGAATCTGCGAACTGGCTCGTATCTTCGCGATCTGACCACGGTTTGATGAGATGTTTTGCTTGCTCTGGAATGGCGAGATTGAGTCCGTGCACGCTGGCATGAATGGTCAATCGGAACGAGATTCTGTACGTTGGGTAGGCTTACTTGTCCCTGTCTATGTAGCTGAACAGGTTTGCATGGTCTGCACTGTTGAGCTCTGTGGCGACCGCGTTCGAGTCCTGTGCGCTCATCGTAGTGTTGTGTCAACAAACAATCATATAAAATTTGGTCTTTACGACTTGACGAACAACTTAATGCACAGGCTCACAGCACTCCGGAGACCACCACACTCATGGTCACGTATTCCTACGCCCAGAATACGCGTTGCAAGGGCCTATTCCACCCCCTCGTCCTCAGGAAAACCACCCGACACTGCCCACGCCGAACCTCAGTCGATCCCAGCCAATGCCGCCTCTGCGCATGGGACACCCCTCGCGCACGTCCCCCAAGATGGGTTCCTTCCCGACCTCATGCAATATGACAAACTCCTCGACGAGCACTCTGTCGCAGACTTTCCCCCAACACAACGCGCACCCTTTGCTAACCGCGTCATCGTCCGCAACGACCCCTCTATGATCGTCGGCAACTTTTATGACACCTCTGCTCAGGAATCGCGAGACCCTTCCAACCTCGAGGCTCTCGAGGACCACGAGAGCACCCGAGATGAGGTGGTCGAGGCCGAGGAGCTGGACGACGACGAGACGGGCAACGTCCACGACACGACAAGCGAGTCCCCTCTCACACCTAAACAAATCGCCAAACTACACGTCTACCCGCTCATTATGCGCCGTGTCACCCAACAAACAGGGAAGGGAAAAATACATTCCATGTACTCTCTTGTCGTCGTCGGTGACGGGAACGGTCTCGTCGGATATGGAGAAGGCAAGGACGAGGAAGCAGCCGTCGCACGCGAAAAAGCGCTTGCCAAAGCTCTCCGGTCCATGGACTATGTCGAGCGCTTCGAAAAGCGGACATTTTGGACCGAGATTGAGAGCAAGTTCGGGAGTACCAAGATCATTTTGAGACCGCGACCCGTCGGGTTTGGGTTGAGGTGTAATCCAAACGTACATCAGGTGCTCAAGGCTGCAGGGATCAAGGATGCGAGTGCAAAAGTATGGGGTAGCAGGAATCCTCTCATGGTCATCAAAGGGTTGTTCAGAATGCTCCAGACCGGTCATGCACCGTTGGGGATGGGCGATGGCATAGGTGGTGGCATGCGACGATTAGACAAGGGAAGTGGCTTGAGGAATAAGACTGCAGTCGAGAGAGACAGAGGAAGAAAGATGGTGGATCTAAGAACATTGTGATTCTGCCAGTATACCTACCCATATCAGATCCCAAGTGATTGTCCATGACTGTCGCTATACTCTCTGTTCCCAGAGGGTGAAGATATCATGTCGAGACTTGCTCTCTACTTTAATTTTGGATTGTAGCCTACACGCTTTCAAACTTGAAGTTGACGCACACTAAATATCACTCACGTGTACTATGTCCTTTTACATATCGAGACTTGACTCGTTCTGCACAACAAATATTTACTTTGCTGTCTCCTGCTCTCTCTTATGTCACAGTAAGTTGTTCAGTAGCTTTCTGAAGCGGCGTATTCTTTCCGTCCCTTTCCTCTTTCCTCATCCATGGTAACATCAGAAAAGGAGCAGTGCAAGCCTCGACGGTCGCAGTTCCTTCACCGGGGAAAGGCACGCTGAGAGCGCTCGCATCTGATTCTTAGTCCTGGTATTGTAACTAATTCAATGCATATGGTAATATCACGACATGGTAATTCTTACCTCTGCAGTAGTCACAAGGCCAATCGGCAAAGGCTTGTCGTCACCCTTTCCAATGTTCCCTGTGAATGAAGACGAGGGTTGGTTTATTGTGTGCCTGAAAAAGCTCTCGTCGGGTGGTAGGGGTTCAAGCCGGGATAGTACATATCGAGACTGAGAAACCGGTGATACCCCAAGAACTGACGCCTCGAAAGCCGCGTGTTCGGCAGGCGCGATAATGGGGAGTACTTGACTAGAACCGGAAGGCTCGGCGAATGGTCCAGTAGTGCACATAGGAATGGCATTTGAAGAATGGTCGTCTGAACTGGTCTGAATTTATCGCTATGAGCACGAAGCATCAGAAAACATGACTCATAATTGAATGTGATATTCCAGTTCTTCGATGCGCTGGAGTGTACTTTCAGCCATCTTAGTGTCACATAAAGTCGGATCCGGACCTTCCACGACCCTTTGCACCCCGGCAGTCCGCAACGAAACACTGGCCCATCTGCATTCCCGAAATGTCCGGATGAGCAACTGCAACATGCTCCACAAGTCCATTGGCTGTGTGAAACGTGGCATGACTTGACGCTGCGCCGACAGACGGAACGTTCACATAGCCACAGGCATATGACTGGGCTGAAGGACTGTGACATGGACGGATAAGATGCTGGTCAGACCAATGGAACAAAACTTGCTTGTCCTGGGTCGGAAGATCTAAATCCGACACTTGCGGAACTGAAATGTCAAATAGCGCAGAGGCATGTTATAAACGCCCATCTGAAAGGAGTGACGTTGTTGTAGCATCATAGTTCTCTTCATTCCTGATTGTGGTACCTTCGGAATCGAAGTATGCTGCGCCTGTGGTAGGTTTCTTGGTTAAAGCAGGCACCTCTTTGAACAATCTCGGTCTCATCACCTTCGTGTGCCGATACCAATGTATGGTTTCTTATTACTGCCCCAACAAGATGGTCTTCTTGTGATGCTTCCCCAGGGTCCAGCAATCCCTATAGGAACATCTTCGACATTTTACAAAATATGGAAATGACACCGGACGAGCCTTCGCGAGCAGCATAGACCACTGGCTGTCATGTGTTACCGCGACAGTAGCAGAAGGAGCCTAGATCATTGGTTACAGGGTTTGTCTTCCTCATTGTTATCATCATATGCACCACTCATAACAGATGGTGGTTTATGATGTCGGACGGGTGGAAAGGCTGAACACCCGACATTCCTCAGAAAATCAGTTTCGATGACTAGTAACTCACCTTTTCTACTTGCGGGACACGCTGGATCGCAACATCCTCACTGATGTTGTCATTTTCATCAACATCGACGGCCAAGTTGAGACTGGTACCTGCCCCCTTCGGAGCATGAGCACTGACATCGGAGCCTCTGCTCCTCTTATATCCTCCACCCCACAAGTTCGAAACCCGCGATCCACTGGAAATTTCGGCACGGTAGGCTCGCACCGAGGGAAGATCTGCCTTGACGCTGACTCGTTTTGTGCGTAGTATCCCTTCCCGGACGGCAATTTTGAACCCCTGTATGAATATGGTTTGATTTGCTATACCATTGTAGCGCTGGTCCGCAGGTCCTACGCGCCAATCCATAGCATGCGTGGTTTCCCAGGTATAGCTCGTTGTAATGTTGCCTCTGCCAACTTCCACGGCCTTGAACTGAGCCGAGGATTCACCGGCGCCAGCGCCTTGTTGATATGCAGCAAGGGACAAGTGTACCAGTCCTCCGCATGTTGGATTGCTTTATCTAGAAATAGACGTTCATTACGAAGATAGTAACGCTCTGCACCTTCTGGGAGAATGAGAACTGCCCCCTCACGGGAAGGCAGCGTGAATTCGTAATTCAAAGGACCTGGCTGCGCACGCCTTGGTCACAGTCAGTACAACCTGGTCGGATGCCGCAAGAGGTACCTGCATGACGGGACCATGTCGCCCCTTCGTGAATCTTCACCCTTGTCACCGAAGCAGTCGAAATGATACAGCCTGGACTCTCTGTTTCGGGAAACTTGGCAATATCCCTTCCGCTAAGCAAAATGGAGTGAAGTTGTTGGACACACCAGTTTCTCGATGAAGAGACCGGGTAGGAGGCAAGCACACGTTGAAAAAGACATCGAAACTGCCATGTTCTGGGACAACGACGCCGACATCTCCAATCTCGAGTCCCTCCCGAACATAGACGTCTGGGAGGTTCATATTGGGCTCAGGCGTCCACAGAGGGTATCCGCGGTGTGAGATGAGATGCTTCGCGTAAATATCCTGCGGGGAATAGGCCATGACAATCGAGCCAAGGTTAGCGGCTGCGAATTATGAATTCCAACGCTTCTAGCGTTCAATAAGAATTTGCTGTACCAGCGGCGATGATCCAGCACAAACGGTAGGCTGATTCCCATGACGTCGTAAGTTCAAATTTGGGAATTGGTTGTTGGCAGGTACTTTGCTTGACGCGCTATGTGTACGAACTCAAAGGTGGGGCATTATGGCGATGGCAAGAAGGATGAGAGTTTGTTACGCGAGATATTTGCGCCCTGACCAGTTCTGAACCTGAGAACCTTTCAATTGGTCTGTCTCCTGTCTGACACTGCGGATCCCGATCCCGGACTTCGCACCCCTCGAATCAAGCTTGCATTTCAAAACCTTGTCTCGCACTTGGAGGACCAAGAGAGAGAAAAAAAGGGTCGGCAACAACTCATTCTCGGCTCGGCAGCTATAAATACGCGGCCTAGTATTCCAATGTCTCTGAGTCAGACCCGCTGAGCCTCCGGGTCTGGGTCCACTATTCCTGCACAGAACTCAAGACAGGTTTCTGTCCACGGAGTAAACAGGCAGGGTTCGCCACTGTGGGGAATGGATAGACTCGGTTCGCACTTTGTATCCTCACGACTGATTGCGCCGTATTCTAGGACTTGGGGAGGGCCGAATGGCGTTCGGCTAGTACCTTGCTTGCCACAAGTCACCCTGTTTCTGTCTCAACTCCAGACATGAACTGACGATGGGGTGGTTGTCAGCGAGAATAATGAAGAGCTATATAATAAGTCACAAAACGTTAGGCCAATGATGCAAGACTAACCTGAAATCAACAGAAAAGCTCGTTTGACATGTACCTCGCGGTGCACGCATACTTGGTCACTAAAGATGAGTCTTGCGCTAGCATCTGGTAGGGGGTCTCGCTGTCTTCACTCTCGGTGATCCTAACGTTGTCGGCCTACCAGCGGTACCGGTGCCGTAACCTCACTCTCAAGCTATCCTGGTCAACGTCTCGAACAATGTCGGTGCCTAGTGACCAGTCAGACGATCGATCGCAGGATCGCAGCACCTTCCTAATCCGTCATAGGCGTGACTGGTCGGTGCCGTCTTACTCATATGGGTTGGGGCTCCTATACTTCGAGTTGAGACATGATATAATCGAACCGGTTCGCGGTTCTCTGATATCTTGCTCCGCCTTCTAGAACGAGAATTCTAAATGGAACGCGCAT
>JBBPTB010000772.1:0-14216 GCA_038093875.1 Boletus tylopilopsis
ATTACCCTTCGCCCCCTTCCCGATGTGGGAAGGCCTTTGTTCCTCATTAGGAGGACACCCTTTGCCCAGATGGCCCGTGCGCCATACTGGATAGTATATATAGAGACCAGAGTACTAGCTAGTGACCCTTAAGCTAGTTCTACGCCATTGTACCTGCAACGCCACGCTGCCCTTAGGTGGGCCCTTGCAATCTACTTGGTTCTACTGGTGTACTGGTGCTCGGACGTCAAGACCTCGTCCCTCTTGACCTCGCTTGCATTTCACGCTCCTCGCCCACCTCTCAAGTCGGGCTTGTCGTAGGTCACACCTTTGTTGGTCGTCGGCCTCATCTTGTGCACAGGACGCGCACTTCGCTGGGCCTTTAGCTCGCAGTGCATAAGGTTTGCCTTCGGCCACTATTGATCCAACCTCTCCCAGACCACGACGTTTATTCCGCTTGGGCACGTGCTCGCAGTAAGCGTAACAGAGTTTCCCATAGATCCAGCGGATCCCTTGTACTACAAGCTAGTTTCCTTCTTGCTGTGGAGCACCACTCTTGACCCTCCGTCCAGCCGTGTACACCCAATGGATGAGCATTCCCATCGTAGGCATTATGTCAGACTAGGTTCACGTTTCACCTAGTCTTCCCTTCTGATCCCGTTGGTCTCCATGACTACTTCTGCTCTTCCTGACAGCGGGATCCCGTTAACCCTGATGGCCGTCTTGCCATTCAGGTATTGCCCTTCGCCCCCTTCCTGATGTGGGAAGGCCTTTGTTCCTCATTAGGAGGACACCCTTAGCCCAGATGGTCTGTGCACCATTCTGGTATAGTATATAAACCCCAGAGTACTAGCTAGTGACCCTTAAGCTAGTTCTACGCCTGTACTACTGCACTTGTCGCTGCCCTTAGTGGGCCCCTGCAATACTACTCGTCTACTGGTGTACTGGTGCTCGGACATCAAGACTTCGTCCCTCTTGACCTCGCCTGCATTCCAAGCCCTCTCGCTCACCCCTTACGAGTCGAGCTTGTCATAGGTCACACCTTAGCTGGTCGTCGGCCTCACTTTGTGTACAGGACGCGCACTCTGCTGGGCATCTAGCTCGCAGTGCACAAGGTTCGCCTTTGGCCTACTATTGATCCGACCTCTCCTCGACTCGCGTTTATTCCGCCTGGGCACGTGCTCGCAGTAAGCGTAACAGCACGTGCCCAGGCAGAATAAACGCGAGTCGTGAGGAGGTCAGATCAATAGTAGTCTGAAGGCGAACCTTGTGCACTGCGAGCAAGAGGCCCAGCAGAGTGCGTGTCCTGTACACAAAGTGAGGCCAATGACCAACTAAGGTGTGACCTACAATGAGCTTGACTCAAAGGGGGTGAGTGAGGAGTGCTTGAAATGCAGGCAAGGTCAAGAGGGACAAAGTCTTGACGTCCGAGCACCAGTACACCAGTGAAGCAAGTAAGATTGCAGGGGCCCACCTAAGGGCAGTGACTATTGCAGTGGTACAGGCATAGAACTAGCTTAGCAATCTCTAGCTAGTACCCTGGGTCTATATACTATACCAGAATGGTGCACAGACCATCTGGGCTAAGGATGTCCTCCTAGTGAGGAACAATGGCCTTCCCACATCAGGAAGGGGGCGAAGGGTAATACCTGAATGGTACTCCAACCATCAGGGCTAAACAGGATCCCACTGTCAAGAAGAGCGGAAGTGGATCACATAGGATCAACGGGATCAAATAGGAAGGCTAGGTGAAACGTGGTCCTAGCCAGACACATGCCCTAGATGGCAAGACAGTCCATTGGGTGTACACGGCTGAACAGAGGGTCAAGAGTGGTGCTCTGCAGCAAGAGGGAATACTATCATAATAAGATCCGCTGTCCGGGTATACGAGGATCAGCGAGTGTCACAACAGCAGATCAGGAAATGTATCCTAGCCAACACAGGAATACTCCCATCTGTGTGGCGGTCTAAGGGTTGCCTATAGCAACTGGGACTCATCGTGAGTCATCATGAGTCATGCCCCAGATCTAGGCATCGGGGGAGGTCATGTAACGAGAGGAGGAGGGTCTAGGGTTGACTGGTGTCCCTCCTCAAGGGTGGATCCAGCTAGGCGATCTATGGGCAAAGATCCCTAGGGATGACGTGTGGCCGCTAGCGGACAATGGCAAGTTGGTGGTGTACTCCTGCAATGAGTACTGCATGAGCAAGCTCAGTAGCTCCTGTTATGTTTTATCTTTCTTTACCTCATTTTGGACTTATCTTTTCTTTTCGTACGATGACTCATCCCTTCCCCAACCCATATCTTCTTAGTAATCACTTGCTTTGTCATCGTACTCATTCCTTCCAGGACCTTCCATGCGCAGCATCGACTTCAATGACTCATTTCTACCTCGTGTTGACTCGACTAGTCACATGACCCTTCTTCGTTGTTCTATGACCTTCTATATTCTTAGTCATCGAACCACCTGTACTGTATATAAACCTCTGGATCCCCTTTGCTGATTCTTCAGCTTGGGCTCCCAGAATACATTCTTCCTTGTCTCGTCTCCTCTAGTCCTCGTCCTACTACTTGAGTGGATGCTTCTTAGAACCCTCGAAACTATACTTGCGCCCATCTGGCCAAGTCTCTAGAACCCTTGATCCTACGATGTCTGAAGCTCTCAGTCGTCAAGAACCCTTGACCCTACGTTGTCCTATCCTCTTAGGACTCCTCTGACCTTCAAACCTTAGACCTATCTGGGCTACGCTTGAGTCAAGCGTAACAGCTCCTCAGGGTGGAAGGCGTCTGCCAGGCCTTCAGGGCATAAGCGTGTCCCATCTGTCAAGGGCGAATGGTGAAGAACGAAGGAAAATGAACAGGGGTTCCAGCAGGTCCAGTCTGGCAACCAGGGAAAACTGTAACAGTTGGTTGATTCGAACCGGAAGGATGTTGGGTAGATCATTGCAGGTCAGGGTGAGGGAGGCGAAATTGTGAGTGGCGGTCATAGTACAGGGTTAAGAGACGGGGAGAGCCTGCCACCAGTCAGTGTGCCTTATAGCTCTCCCAGTAGTTCCACCACTCAGATTCAGTTCTTATCTGCCAATCAGTCCCAATAGTCTTGTATAAGTTCCGCCGAATGGCGCAAATTGTATGTGGATTCCCAAGTATTTTCCACTGATGAGTAGCCCTTCCATTTGACCAGATATGATCGTCAGGCAGGTGACCCTCGGTGTGCCAAGATATTTTCAACTTCCCACTCTTCTTCGCCATCAATCAGGTCAGGGGGTTCTGGATGGAAGTTTAGTCCATGTTCCTTGGTTTCTTTGTACGGGTTGAGCAGGGAAGCATGGAACACGTCATGAATCTTCCAGGTGGGAGGGAGTTTGAGGCAGCAAGAGATTGGGGATAGTACTTGTACAATTTCAAAGGGTCCTTCCCTTTGAGGAGTGAGTTTGCGCATAGGGTAGTGCAGATTCAAGTGGCGGGAATCTAACCAGACCCTTTGTCCGATTTTCCAAGGTACGAATTTCAAGTAAATCCTTTCCGCCATGTATTGCCTTGCCTTATCATGGGCCACCAATGCCTCGTCTTGTCCTTTCTCCAGGGAGGAAAGGCATTGCTCCAGGGCCAGGAGGAAGGTCTTTCCTATTGGAGGATAGGTGCAAGGTTCATATCCCATCATGAGGAAGAACGGGGTCTGTTTGGTCACTGAATGTTGGGTGGAATTATGGCGGAATTCGGTGGCAGTAAGATGTTCGGACCATTTCTGTGGGAGACCATCACAGAAGATCCAAAGGTACGTTTCGAGTTCTTGGTTGACCCATTCTGTTTCTCCATCCATTTGAGGGTGATAGGCGGTGGAGAGCGAGACATCATAGTTGAGGAGGCAAGTGAGTTTCAAGGTGAAGGCTGAAGCGAATTGTGGTCCTCTATCCGAGATTAGTTTGTCATGGAGTCCAAACCACTTGAAGACAGAGTGGAAAAAGAGCTGAGCTATTCCCACCGCGTCAATGCTTTTAGTGCAAGGTTGAAAAATGACCCCCTTACTAAGCCCATGGTCGACCATGACCATGATAGAGTTGAATCCGGAGCTCATCGGGAGACTGGTGATGAGATCAACGGATAATTGTTGGAAGGGGTGGGTTGTGATGGAGGGGATTGGTGATAGGGCTGGAATGGTAGGGTGTGTCAGAACCTTGTTGGCCTGACAGGTGGCACATCTGCTGATAAACCGGCAGGTGAAGGTAGTCATTCCAGGCCACCAGTAGTCTTTTTCCAGGGTGGTGATGGTACAGAAGTACCCATTGTGGCCTGAGAAGGCAGATTCGTGGCACTCTTTGACAATCCGGTTTCGGAGATCCGAGTCCGGAATGTAAGTCCGTCCTTTATAGTAGAGGATACCCTCCATGTAGGCCCAGTCAGCCGGGTTGTTGTAACAGGTGGGGAGGGCTTCCTCATCGTGGTCTGTGCTGAGGAGTTTTAGTTGCTCCAGCATGAGTGGATCTGATGGGGTGGAGGCAAGGAGTTTAGATCGCAGCTCAGTGTCGATGTAAGCGATAAAGAGTTGGTCGGGGAGGAGGACCTGGTTGGTATTGTCCAATGATGTATCTATACCGTTGTGTCGGGACAATGCATCAGCTGGACCCATCTGGGATCCAGGGCAATGTTGGAATTTGAGGTGGTACTCTTAGAGGAAGAGTTGCCACCGGGTGTGTCGGCAGGAGAGGTTCTGTGGCTGGTGGAAATAGGTGAGATTTTTGTGGTCCGTAAGGACCATGACCGGATGTTCAGTTCTGGTGAGGTAGTGTCGCCACTCTTCTAGGGTGTGGATGACCGCCAGCAGTTCTCGGTCATAGATGTCATAATTCCTCTCCACCTCGGACAGGGTTTTGGATAGATAGGCACAGGGGTGGAGATCCCCATTGCCGTCCTTCTACATTAATACTCCTCTGGTCACCACCAGGGAGGTGTTACGGATTGCATAGTACCGGTTTATTTTCTTCCTTACTATCAGACTTATCTTCTCCTCACGATGGGACACCCAATCCCATCCGATGTCTTCCCTGTATTCACCCGATCCCATTGTTGTACGACCACGAGTCATTCCGGACTCATAGGGTCATTATGGTAGTGTTTCAGTTGTCGCTCCGCTGATCCTCTTCCTTCTGCTCTTCCTGACAGCGGAGCTCCTTGTTCCATTTGATCTTCTCACTGTCGCTAGCGATGCCCTGGTTCACCCGACAGTCTGTGCACCGTCTTAGTACATATATAAACCTGTGTCTCTGTAGTAGACACCCCAAGTTAGTTCTACACAATACACTGTGTCGTATGTACTTGTCTCCTCTTGATGGAACTCTCCCTTTGCTCGTTCCAGGTGAAGGCTTGACTTGCCTCGACCATATCCGAGTGGAACCAGGACCACTCGCCTCTCCAATAGGCTCCTACAGGAGTGCGGAAGGCAGCGCCTGCTTGTGCTCGCCCAAGCTGTTGCCTTATCAAATGGGCCTCCTACTACTTGGCATCCTCTTGATCCTGTTCTCTTGTGCCTCCACTTTTACCTATTACTTCACCCTCCGTCGACTCCATGTTCCAGGAGACGACTCAATGCGGTAAGTGTAACAAAAGAACTAACTTTCCTCTAGACCCTGTTCCCCAACAGTAGGTCTTACCCCCCACACCATTTCCCGCTTTCGAGTAACGAAGTTGCGTAGTGCTTTGGTTCCTCTACTACTGAGGTGTAGTAGGTGTCATAATCGAGAAAGATAATGATGAAAGAGGTTATTGACTAGTGGGAGACTCACTAGAGAGGACGACAAGAGGAGCAAGCTTAAGCATAGGGGAGTGAGGAGTTAGGCAGGTGTTCAGGTCAAGTTCAACCCCATATAAACCTGAGTATCCAAGTTATAGGAAAACTAGGTACGACATGTATCCCTATATATATAGTGTCCAGGTATGGGCACAGCCTCTACCATAAAAGGGTAGGTGGAGATAAGGAGATAAGAAGGACATCATGAAAGATGAGTCAATGGGAAGAAATATTCTTATCTACCAATAGCAATAGAAGCTCTTTAGTAATCATGAGAAATGATGAGTAAATGTAATAGTGTAATCGGACTGATGGTCCGAGATCGTCAGTCAGGAATCTGGGCTTCGGAATAATAATTAAGTAATATGAAACACCCAGATTTCAACATCAAGCCCTGTCATCCTCACCAGAACCCACTGTGGATCCCCCAAGACTTTGAGCAGTACCTTCCTTGGACGGATACCCTGCTCTCTGGAGACTCCCAGATGATCATCTGGATTACCTTGCCTTACCTAGCAAATTCGCATGTACCGAGGAGAAGGTCCTCTACCAACATAAACAGAAAGAAGTAGCTGAGTGGAACGTCAGAGAAGGAAGAGCCTCAGATGCACTTCCTCCCCTCCTGAGCAGATACCAACCCACTCCTCCAAACCCGGAACCAGAACTGGAGTCCGAGACACGTTCCCCAACCCCACTCCCCCCACTTCCACCTTCAATGTCGGACTCTCCATTCCTCCCAGAAAGACCTTTACCCCTTGGAGGATACACTCCCTTTAATCCAGACAATCCCCCTCCACCTGAGGATTCCCCTTTTTCTCACCAACCAGACAACGATATGCCAGAACTTAAAGCCGGACTGCCAGAAGAGTTCTCCGGAAATGGTGCAGATGCCAACTGGTGGCTACACTCCATGGACACATACTTCTCCATCAATGAGAAATATGATGATCGCGCTAAGGTCATCATGGCCCTGAATCAAATGAGTAAGGGCAAAGGACGGGTATATTCCAAAGGATACTACGAGCATCTTAGTAAAGGAACCATTCCCGCTGCTGACAACACTTGGGCAAAATTCAAGAAGGACTTTCGAGCCATGATGGCTACCCATGACAAGGTCGCTGTGGCAAAGCGAAAGCTCTACTCGCTTATGCAAGGACCCAACATGGAGGAAGCCTTCCATAAATTTGCCACCAAATTTCGCCTTCTCACCTCTCAGTCTGGTCTAAATGAACAATCTGGACTATGCAAGATCTTCAGCAGAGGGATCCATCGAGACCTCATGACCATGATCCTTAGCAGAACAGAGCCCACTACGATAGACAAACGGATCACCACAGGAGCCAAATTCGCTTGACAGTCCAAGCAGATTAAAGACATCAAGGGACACAAACCCGGATTCAGATACCAAACCAGATCCTCCAACTACCATGACCCTAACGCTATGGATGTTGATGCTATGAACGACTACGTCCGACTCTCTCCTGCCGAGTGAGCTCGTCTCATGAAGGAAGGCAAATGCTTCATATGCAAGAAGCTGGGATGCTCTTCCAGGAATCACTGGGGTAATAGGGGACGAGCTGGAAGAAGGCCGTACCCCCGCTATGATGGTAAGTGCCCTCAGGAACAGACTAGGACTGCCGAGGACAAGCCGGCGGAGACTAAGGAGGAGAAGAACGAGGTGATCAGAATGGTGGAACAACTGGTCGCCAAAGGACATGGAGTGAAAGAGATGATGGAAGCTTTGTGGGAGATCTATATTGAGGATCAACCGCCGAAATACCCGAAGGACACAGGAAACTCTTCGGAACAGGTAAACCAGGTCTGGACTGTCCCCCAAAGGAGGGGTAGAATTTCGGAAGAAAGGGTAAAGGAGTGGCTTAAGAATTTTTAGAACAGCGTCGAGGACTGACTACTCGAACACCTAGAACAAACCCTGTTGTAGATTCTTTAGAGGAAAAGTCAATTTTAATTCCTCTACAAGTTTCTGCAGTGGGGGGAGTTCACGTCGGACAAACCACCACTCTCATTGATTGCGGAGCCACCTCCTGCTTCATGGATGAAGGCTTTGCCCGCCAAAACCACTTTCCTTTTTTCCGACTCGATGAACCACGTGAAGCCTACAATGCGGATGGAACCCTCAATAGATCCAGAACTATCCGCCACCAAACCCGAGTCACCATCTACATCAAGGGAGTCCCCCGCAACCAAGATTTCTTTATTGTACGATGTGGCAAACAAAACATGATTCTCGGGATGTCGTGGCTAGCTGAAGTCAACCCACTCATTGACTGGACTCACGGGATCGTGGAGATTGATGGAGATGCCAATCTTCCCTCCTGACGAGAACCAATCCATCAATGCTACCTCCTCTGTGCTATGGGTCTTGACATGGATGATCACATCGAACAATGTCTTTACAAACGGAAAGGAATTGGGGATTACCTCCCCAAGAAGGAGTGGATACAACAGACAACCCTCTCCACCCAGATCGCCCAGGGAACTGCCAAAGCCAAAGTGGAACTCCCAAAAGAATACGAGCACTACAAGAAGGTCTTCGAGGAACCTTCCAACGAGTTGCCACCACCCCAAAAGTTCAACCACAAAATCGAACTAAACAAAGACTTCTTGCCAAAATGTGGGAAAGCATACCAGCTCAACCTGGAAGAACAGGAAGCATGCAAGAAGTTCATCGACGAACACCTTGCCTCAGGGAAGATCGAACCCTCCAAATCCCCCCAAGCCTCTCCATTCTTCTTTGTCCAAAAGAAGGATGGAAAGCTTCGACCCTGCCAGGATTACCGGTACCTCAACTCCCACACCGTAAAGAATGCTTACCCCCTTCCACTGATCGATGATCTTATCGGACAGCTCAAGGACTCGCAGCTCTTTACCAAGATGGATGTCCGGTGGGGCTACAACAACATCTGGATTAATCCAGCAGACAAATGGAAGGCCACATTCATCACCCCGTATGGGCTATATCAGCCAACGGTAATGTTTTTCGGGATGTGCAACTCTCTGGCCATGTTTCAGGCCTATATGAACGACACGTTCGGGGACATGATAGCCAAAGGATGGTTGGTCATTTACATGGATGACCTACTAATCCATTCAAAGGACAACCCAGCACTACATGAAGAGCACACAAAATGGGTACTACAATGGATGGAGGAACAAAAGCTGTTCCTCAAACTCGAGAAATGCACCTTCGCAGCCAAAGAGGTGGAATATCTAGGAATGGTAGTAGGAAAAGGAAAGGTACAGATGGACGACGCCAAAGTCAACGCAATCCAAGACTGGAATGCGCCCAACTCCATAACTGCAGTCTGATCCTTCCTCAGATTCTGCAACTTCTACCGGAAGTTCATCGCCGGATTCTCGGACATTGTGCGACCGTTAAACGACCTCACGCACAAAAGCACCGCCTGGTCATGGAATGAGGTCCACCAGAAGGCCTTCGAACAGCTCCGAGACTCCTTCCTCACTCGTCCAGTCTTGACTATGCTGGACGTAACCAAACCATTCACGATTATGACGGACGCCTCCTTAGTAGCAACCGGAGGTGTACTAATGCAAAAAGACGGCAATGGGGACCTTCACCCATGTGCCTATCTATCCAAAACCCTTTCTGAGGCGGAAAGGAACTACAATATCTACGACCGGGAATTGCTGGCAGTCATCCATGCCTTGGAAGAATGGCGACATTACCTCACTGGAACAGAACATCTGGTCACGGTCCTCACGGACCACAAGAACCTCACCTATTTCTGCCAGCCACAAAACCTCTCCCGCTGCCATGCCCAATGGCAACTCTTCCTCCAAGAGTACCATCTTGAGTTCTGACATTGCCCCGGATCCTAGATGGGCCCGGCAGATGCACTATCCCGTCCCGACAGGGTGGATACTTCATCAGACAATACAAACCAGGTCCTCCTCCCCGACCAGCTCTTCATTGCCTACATTAACACAGAGCTGCAATCAAAACTTCTCGCCTCCACCCCATCGGACCTGCTCATGCTGGAGCGACTTAAACTCCTCAGCATGGACCACAATGAGGAAGCTCTCCCTACTTGCTACAACAACCCAGCCAATTGGGCATATGTGGAGGGCATCCTTTACTACAAGGGGCAGATATACATTCCGGACTCGGATCTCCGGAACCGGATTGTCCAGGACTGTCACGAATCTGCATTCTTGGGCCATAACGGATACTTCTGTACAATCGTGGCCCTGGAGAAAGACTACTGGTGGCCTGGGATGACTACCTTCACCTGCCAATTTATCGGCGGGTGCACCACTTGTCAGGCCAACAAGGTCCTGACTCACCCCACCATCCCTGCCCTGTCGCCTATCCCTTCCGTTGTGACCCACCCCTTCCAGCAACTCTCCATTGACCTCATCACCGGTCTCCCAATGAGCTCCGGATTTGACTCTGTCATGGTCATGGTCGACCATGGGCTTAGTAAGGGGGTCATTTTCCATCCTTGCACCAAAAGCATCGATGCAGCAGGAATAGCTCTACTCTTTTTCCAATCTGTCTTTAAGCAATTCGGACTCCACAACAAACTCATCTCGGACAGAGGACCACAGTTTGCCTCAGCCTTCACCTTGGAGCTCGCCTGTCTCCTTCATTACGACGTCTCGCTCTCCACCACCTACCATCTGCAAACGGACAGAGAGACAGAACGGGTCAACCAGGAACTGGAAATGTACCTTCAGATCTTCTGTGATGGCCTCCCACAGAAATGGTCCAAACATCTTACCACCACCAAATTCCACCATAATTCCGCCTGACATTCAGCAACAAAACAGACTCCGTTCTTCCTCATGATGGGATATGAACCTCGGACTTATCCCCCACTAGGAAAGACCTTTCTCCCTGCCCTGGAGCAACGCCTTTCTGCCCTGGAGAAAGGACGAGACGAAGCCTTGGCAGCCCATGACAAAGCAAGGCAATACATGGCAGAGCAGATTTACTCAAAGTTTGTGCCCTGGAAAACTGGACAAAAGGTCTGGCTAGACTCCCATCACCTAAACCTGCGCTACCCTACACGCAAACTCGCCCCTCGAAGAGAAGGACCCTTTGAGATTGTACAAGTACTGTCCCCGATCTCCTACCGACTCAAACTTCCCCCTACCTGGAAGATCCATGATGTGTTCCATGCCTCCCTACTCAACCCATATAAAGAGACCGAGGAACACAGACCGAACTTCCATCCGGAACCTCCCAATCTAATAGATGGCAAAGAGGAGTGGGAAGTCGAAAATATCTTGGCACACTGAGGGTCACCCACCCAACGGTCATATCTGGTTAAATGGAAGGGCTACTCATCGGTGGAAAACACCTGGGAATCCACATGCAATTTGCGCCATTCGGCGGAACTAATACAGGATTATTGGGACCGATTGGCAGATAAGAACTGAATCTGGAATGGAGGAACTACTGGGAAAGCTATAAGGCACACCAACTGGTGGCAGGCTTTTCCCATCTCCTGTCTTCCTACTATGACCACTACCCACAACTTCGCCTCATTGACGTTGACGTGCAATGACCTGCCCAACATCTTGCCTGTTCAAATTAACCGACTCCCCGCTGAATACAGATGGTATGCTGTCACTGCAATACTCGCTAACCCCCTCGTTCATCGGGGACTCCAAAATGATGCAGCCTTCATGGCTGACCAATCCCTCGTGGCCTTCGCCTCTGTCGCCCAATCCCTCAATATCGCCCTTAGAGTCCAAGAGGGATCTATGGGGAACTCCATTGAGCCCAACCCCCTTCACATTCTTGTCTGTACCACCCTCGCTGATGCCCAACAAACCTTGTCAGAGCACCTCCTGTCCAGAGGGATCATCCAGGCTCTCAACTGGGCCAACCCTCTCCTCTGTGGACCCGTCCTCTGTCCTCTTGTACGATCTCTACCCCACCAATACCAGAGGTTCTACCTCAACAACAACTCCTCCCCCTGGGACGACCCCTTCCATTCCTGGGAAGGGAGCTCCAATGAGCTCAACCCACTCCCTACCATCCATGCCCACGATCCCCTTGTGGCATCCAAAGCCATGACACCCATCCGTAGCCCTTCCCCCATTCCTGTGCTGCCCCCTCGTGAGTCCGAAGAATGAGGGGGAGACCCTAGGGAGCCTACTCCTGGAATTCACTCCAGAGCTCATGTCAGAATCCCTTCACTGATGGGGGAGCAGTGGATTGGTTCCTTGCCACTATCCCCCTTGTAAACTGCCCCGCTTCCATGCCCGTTCCTGCTGCCCAAAAGAGAAAAACCAACAAGGGACAGACTTATGTCCTTGGCAGGATTATCTCTTCGGATGTCAAGGGAAAACGAGTGATTAAAGGCAATCCCTTGGCTACTCCGACCACCTCCCAATCTGCATCCGGATCCAAGGCCAATCCGATCATCATTGATACACCATCCCTGACTCCTTCCATCTCCCCATACCACCGCCTTCGATGTTTTGTATGCAACGGCAAGAACCATCTATGGCCTGACTGTCCCCGATATACCTGCCCGATATGCCAGAAGTCATCACCTGGTCATGCGCAGAAGGACTGTCCATTCTGAACCTGTCTCTTATGTGGACATCAGGGACATGCCAAGGAGTTCTGTTGGGCGAGGCCGTTGATTGATGACACCTTCAACCTCATGGACTATGAAACCAATGATGGGGATTGCTGAATCCATGGAAGAGGGGGACTAGAGGGGTTAGATGAAGGTGGGACTTCGCCCCATAGAGAGGGGCTAATGTTACGGATTGCATGGTACCGGTTTATTTTCTTCCTTACTATTGGACTTATCTTCTCCTCATGATGGGACACCTGATCCCGTCCGATGTCTTCCCCGTATTCACCTGATCCTGTTGTTGTACAACCACGAGTCATTCCGGACTCATAGGGTCATTATGGTAGTGTTTCAGTTGTCGCTCCGCTGATCCTCTTCCTTCTGCTCTTCCTGACAGCAGAGCTCCTTGTTCCATTTGATCTTCTCACTGTTGCTAGCGATGCCCTGGTTCACCCGACGGTCTGTGCACCATCTTAGTACATATATAAACCCATGTCTCTGTAGTAGACACCCCAAGTTAGTTCTACGCAATACACTGTGTCGTACTTGTCTCCTCTCGACAGAACTCTCCCTTCACTCATTCCAGGCGAAGGCTTGACTTGCCTTGACTGTATCCGAGTGGAACTGGGACCACTCGCCTCTCCAATAGGCTCCTACAGGAGTGTGGAAGGCAGTGCCTGCTTGTGCTCGCCCAAGCTGTTGCCTTATCAAATGGGCCTCCTACTACTTGGCATCCTCTTGATCCTGTTCTCTTGTGCCTCCACTTTTACCTATTACTTTGCCCTCTGTTGACTCCATGTTCCAGGAGACGACTCAACACGGTAAGCGTAACAGGAGGCGTCTGTCATGATGGTGAAGGGCTTGGTTATGTCCGGCATGGTCAAGACCGGACGAGTGAGAAAGGAATCACACAGTGGTTCAAAGGCAAGTTGGTGGGCTTCAGTCCAAGTCCAGCTATTTGCCTTGCATGTGAGGTCGTTTAGAGGTCGTGCGATGTCCAAGAATCCAGGGATGAACTTCCAGTAGAAATTGCAGAATCCAAGGAAGGACTGGACTGTGGTTACGGAATTAGGTGCTTTTCAGTCTTGGATTGTGTCGACTTTGGCGTGGTCCATCTGTACCTTTCCTCCTCCTACCACCATTCCTAAGTATTCCACCTCCTTGGCAGTGAAGGTGCATTTCTCCAGCTTGAGGAACAGCTTCTGCTCCTCCATCCTTTGTAATATCCATTTGGTCCACTCCTCATGTAGTGCTGGGTCATCCTTAGAGTGGATTAGTAGGTCGTCCATGTAGATGACCAACCACCCTTCCGCTATCATATCGCCGAACGCGTCATTCATATAGGCTTGGAATGTAGCCAGGGAGTTGCACATCCTGAAGAACATCACTGTGGGTTGATATAGTCTGTATGGGGTGATGAATGTGGCCTTCCACTTGTCTGCCAGATTAATCTGGATGTTGTTGTAGCCCCACCAGTGTTACGGTTTTCCCTGGTTGCCGGACCGGATACGCCGGACCCTCGTTCATTTTTCCTTGTTCTTCACCATTCGCCCTTGATAGACGGATACGCCCCTATTCTGAAGGCCTAGCAGACGCCTTCCGCCCTGAGGAGCTCGTATGCTCGCTCACGCAGTACTCATTGCCTAGGAGTACACCACCGACCCACCATCGTCCTCTGATGGTCCCTGAGGGGTAACCTTGTTCCCTCAGCCTTTCCCCTACGTCCGGAATGACGGAAAACTACCAACGTCCGGAACGACGGTAAACTACCAACGTCCGCCATGACGCTAAACTGTGACACTCGAGGGGTAACCCTTGTTCCCTCGACACTCGCGACTACGCCCGGAGGGGCAACCTCAGACACCCTCGGCCC
>JBBPTB010000773.1:0-14206 GCA_038093875.1 Boletus tylopilopsis
GCCCAAATGCTTACGTGTACGTGGGAATCCGCGCAGCCCAATTGACGCGAACGAAATTTACCAGACCGTCTATCGACGGTTTGCTTCGCTCAGCAGTGCCTCATAGTAAGGGCTGGTCACCAGACTAGCCTCAACCCCGCAGGCTTTGTTATCGCATCCATAACCCTGAATCAGATTGCTCGCCCATGAACAACTTTTACCTTTGCCTGTGCTGGTTCACCGAGCAATGCATTCAAGGCAGATCAAGAAAGAGGATGATTTCCCCCCTCCACCTTACATGCCCACACAAAGCTTAATTTACCTAGTTAATTGACTTTTTCTACAAGTCCATGTCTGCTAGAAAGAACAAGCGTACGACGTCCAAAAACAACGTAGCAAAAACTGTCACATCTGACATTACTTGATAGACTCGAAAAGCCTGATCATGAAAAAGGGTCAGTGAGAGACGAGGAACCCAGAGCCGCGATCTAAATCGTCCATGGCACTCTCGATTAAAGGTATACATCTTCAACGCATTACACGATGCGCTTCTTGCATCAAAATCGCGAGAAGCGACGCCATATGGTCCCGGATTGTCTATTCTCCAGCGAACAAGCGAACGATCAAATAAGTGGTGGAGCCAAAGAAACGAACCACTGTTCGAGTTTTGAGTATGTTTTGCAGGTGTAAACAAAGATGTTTCTTACATGCTAGCCCGGCGACAGAAAACAGGACAAAGGACAAATACCCATTCACGGCTTGGGAGGCTTTCCCACTACCCGGGCTTGGGGTTGAAGCCCTGAACACCATGGTGAGCTTTCGCGAAGCGGGTAAAAGAGAAAACATACACAACAACAGCAGCTAGCAAAGCCTGATGGATCTATCAGTAGACAATAACCGACATAGTGAATGAAGACAAACATTGCTCAACGTCCAGACCAACAGCACCTATAACCGAAGCCAAGAGATCGATCAACAAGTTCCGATAGTCCAAGGGCGCCACGACTCACATTCGTCCGGAAGGTTTTGTAGTAATCTTCTTGTTGTGTCGTCGGGTCGACTTTTGACTCCGCTTTCGGTGGCTTTGTGGACAGGACATGAATCGCGTCTTCGTAGGCAGCGTTGATGTCCGTCTCCGTCGTCGGTACAGCAACCTCGACTTCATTCTTGTTCGAACCTTTGCCAGCAGTAACAACCCCAAGATCAGTGGAAACCTTGTTGTCACCCTTTGTACCCCAGGATACGTCGTGGACGTTGGCGAACTGATGAGTACAGTGAGTGACTTCGGACGAAAGCAAGGGGAGGAAACGCACAGCATAAACGTTCAAGACTGCGATATACGATGGTGCCATCATAAGATATTGTAAGAAGGATGTAATCATGTGCCAGGGTTCAAACTATATCGTTGTTAGCCGCTTCAACGAGTAACATACCGAGTGGACGTACGAATAAGAGCGACGCAGTGATATAGAGTCCGAGCGTGGCAGCGAGTGAAATGACGACGTCGCGAAAGATGGCATTCGTGAAGAAATCGCTGGCTCGAATGGTGCGACCCTCCGACTTGGCAACACTCTGAATAGCCTTGACAGCAAGAAGGAATGCCGAGGCCTATTTCCCACACAATCATCATATTAGCGTGAACCCAGTGAAAGAGAATTCACAAACGCACCGTCATGTATATCGTGATCAGAGCAAACCCAATAAAAGCCAAGGTATACGCCCACTTGGCGCCTTGCGGCCTATTGCCCAGTGAAAGTATAAAACAGGTGATAAGGAGCCCAAGGTAAAAGTAATTGAGAACGATGTTGAGGTAATGCAAACTGGAGATGTAGTCCTCTAGTGCGTTCGTGAGAATGACAAAGGCAATATAGTAGTTGCCCTGACGCGCCCTATCAACGATGATTCACCATGAAGATAGGTAGTACGTACGAGTGCAAACCAGGAAAATAGCAAGTTGTATAGCTGATAGAACATTTCGATATGTATCCAAAACTTGCGGAGGAATGTGTGCGACGAACGGTAGATGTAGTGGAAATGGAAGGTACTGTGTACCGCGGCAAAGAACGATCCGTTGAGCCAACGCCGACGTTGCGATATCAACTCCGGAACTTGATCGGGGACGTCCGTAACAGCGTAGGCTGACTTGACATAGTGCAGAATCCACGATCCACCGCGCTTCGAGACCAACTCCCAGCACAATATCTGGCATACTCGTGAGTAATCGGATCAACACAATACCGGCCACATACCCTATCCTCGGCGAGATACATGTTGGCAGTGAAGATGTCTGCGCCAGCTCCATGCATCTTCTCTCCCAAAAAGTACTTCCGCAGAGGGCCTTCTCCTTTTTCATCATTTTGCAGAGCGATATACCGATATGCACTAAATGCACCAGGTAAGACGGTGATATATCCAAACACGCTCTCCAAAGGCTTATCCAGGATGTTGGACATCTTGTACTCGAAGTTTTGTGCTGCGACAAGCGGGTTAAGCAGATATTGTCCATACTTGCCCTTGAGTGCGACAATCTCTCCGCAGGCTCCTCCTACGTTGGAGTTGATATCAAAAGCTTTCCAGAGATGGTATATGGAACTAGGACCAGGCATAGTGCCGACGTCGAGGAGTACGCAGACATTGGGTTGCAGGACGGGTCCAAAAGCATTGAAGAACCAGCGATGGGAATTGATTTTTTTCTGGTTCTTTTCCTTCAAGCAAAAAATCAACTGAACAGGGATAACACCCTTCTCTGCACCCTCAATCTTCATCGACGGCGTTACGGAGACTGCAGCGCGTCAGGTATATAACATGAACACGCATACGTACTCACTTTGAGTGGTATACTCGTAGATGTGAGCTGTCACGGGCTTCCCATTTATAATGTTCTTTGTTTGCGCGCATCAGTACAGCCCAGTCAAATATTCAGCACACATACCTTGGCAACTCCTTCTTGATATACACCCATCGTAGCGAGAACGCTCAGCGTACGGGAGTTGATCTTTTGACGACCGTCACTAACGATGCACACCACGACCTTCTTCCACCCGTCTTTTCCCCACGTCTTACTCCGGTCCCGCTTGCACAAATGGGCAATATTTTTTATGACGCCATGCATGGATCTGCAAAACAGCTCCTCGTCCTCGTTGTACATCGTCATGACGATAAACAATTCCGTGCGTCGTGGTGGGTCATAGTAAAACTGCCTGAGCGTAAACCCAGCCGACCCAAAGTCGTTGGGATCGCACGTCGCCGCCGAGTACCTCATGTGCGTAAATTCGCGCTCGTTGCGCAATGCGCACATGTCGAGCAGCTTCGAGGGCACGGCAGAGTCAAGGACAAAGTTGCCGTGAAATAGCTCGACCTTTTTGAGCGTCTTGTACCGTCGAGGAACGCGTTGTGGTATTCGGCCGTAACGGATATTTGTCTCTGGTTGGGGGTCGTCGGCCGCCGGGATGTCTTGGTAGCCACTGGGGATAGTAGTGCGGGGGTAGGGACTTTCTCGTTGTAGAAGCGGCATTTCACCTGTGTCCGCGTCGTCCTCTTGGACATTATATGAGGCTTGTCCAAATTGCGACTGCGGGTGGGTAGCTGGTGGGGGTGCCTCTTGTCCACCGAATGGGTTATATGCCACGCCACCGTGATCAGGGGTTGGGGCTGTTGGAACCGCAGGGTAAGTTGGCTGGAGAGGGTATGCTTGTTGTGGTTGTTGCTGCTCGTATGGGTCGTACAATGGTGCGGGTTCTGGATTCTGGAAGGGATCAGGGAGACCGTACGGCTGGTGGGTATCATATCGACTGTGCTCGTATGGCACTGTATACTGTGGGTCATATTGACCGAACTGCGACTGGCGCTGGTCATTGAATGGATTCGTTGCCGTGGGTTGGGATCCATAAGGGTTGTATCCGTCGTTATAATGGCCGTGTTGTGCCTCGTCGGCCTGGGTGGGTGAGACTCGGTTAACAAATTCTGAGCACACACGAAGCTTTAACTTACCTGTGGGTAGTTCGACATGACTGTTAGGCTCAAACTCGAAGTTCGCCGACTGTTTAAGGGCGGGAAGTTCCCGTGAGTGGCTATGCACACCAGTTCCCTCGGTCGCTATGCGCAGCCGCAGTCAAAACAGGCGATGCCGCACGTCATTCAGAGCCACAATCTCAGGTAGGGACTACATTGTTGACAAAGTTGTTCTATTCTCAGAGCAGCGTGGCCAGTACATTGGATCAACAAGACGAGCAATCGGATAGTCAAGGTGCCTTAGTTTTGCTTTCATCAACCACCGCGTCCTCGTCAACGTTCATCTCTGCGTCCCCTGTGGCCCTTCGTTTCCTCCGCTTGGCAAGTCTCGCAGGATAGGTGAGCGTGGGGAGGATGACTGAGGGTGACATGCTGACGAGGACGAGACCCACAGCAAGCGCAGGTGACCCCGACAACGCGACGAGTCCGGCGACGCGAACGACAATGAAACCGATGTCAAGCACGGCAAAAATAATCGCAAATGTCGCGTAGCCAATTTGCTCAGCGCGCTCCTGGATCATTGACAGTTGCGTGAGCGACACGAATCCCATGTTGGTGAGCAAGTTACCTTTAGCTCGGCGGGTGAGAGTCGAACATGGTGGATATAGATGTTCTCAGCGATGATTAAGAAACACAGTGTGCACAGCGTGAAGAAGGAGCCGCCATTGCCGAGATGGATCCTGCGGGCATGGTTAGCGTGGCACAATTGAAGGACGATATGGACCCCTACGTGAAGCAGCTGCGGAACTGTACGGCGATTGGTGAAAAGGTGTTTACGTGTCGACCGCACGGAGAGACTCACCAGTTCCACTGACCATTCCATCCGGTCGAGCAGAGCGGCCTTGACGTCTTCAAAGTTGTGCGATGACTCCATCATGTCGTACAGAGTAAGTCCGAGCATGTGTCGGGTGACTGTCCTGAATGTCTGTGATAGGAAGGTTTGCATGACGGAGGAAAGTGGTCTGGAAGTATGGTGGAAGCACATATACAATCGACCATGCCTTAAGTACTAGTTTGCCACACAGTAGATTGAAGCCCGTGTTGTTGATGACCTACATTCGCCCGGCTGGCTATGCACATATGCAACAATCCAGCTTGGATGTCGATGTACATGATACATTCATTTAGAAACCTAGGATGATGATGTTTCAAATGGCTACCATATTTGGGAATTAGCGAACAATGTCCTGGAATCTGCGCCAACGCCTCTCGAGGGAGATCCATGGCGCTCGACGTTGGAGCCGGGCACAAAAACAGCAGTAAGGATGAGGAAGATGAATAAAATATCCTTATACAGCAACTTCTTGGGCAGCGCTAATTTGTAGGTTTTTAGTCGGACTTAGCCAATGACTGAAACTACCAAGAATGGAAAGCGGAGGATGATGAGGATCGGAAACAAGTCGCCGCACGAGAATGCGTGGTGTTACTACAGCGCGAGGACGACATGACCCCAGGGAGAGGCGGTACTACGTTTTTGCATCCTTTCCTTGTGCCTTGCCCCTTTTAGAAAAAAGGATGAGGTTGCATACTAATCTGGCTGCCATACGTGTAACGTGGGTTTTGTTGTACGCGGCCCTATTAATCATGTTGCTGTACATACCTTCTAGGAGAATTGTCCGAGGTTCAACTTGAAGTTCGTCCACATCTGGATCGCTCATGTAGACATCGTCGCTTTCCCTTGGCGTATTCATGCTTTATACAGCCGTCATATGAGTGTTCCAGCTATTGCGGCCCTATATCCGGGGAGATCGTATTGGAGGATTCAGCTTCTCACATCACCGAATCCTGCTCCGAAGCTAAGCAGTGTGCTACTCCCGTTTGGATAGGATAGACATGATCACGAAAACTGGAATCCCGGTTATTGTGAAAGCTGCAGTGACGATCAAGACGATACCGAGATCAGACTCATCTCGTGACCCACACGTTCCTGAAAAGCGCCTGGGCCCTGCACAGAAAACTGATTAGGTGTGGAATGAACTGGTCGGCACCTGCCTTGAACCAATCTTCTTTGGCAGGAGTCAGTCCGATCACCCTGCAGTAATAAGCCAAATGCAACTCATCCGTCATACCAAGAAAAAGGAAGGACACCACGAAGACCATCTATTCAACCACCAATGGGTTTAACATTGATACGACTTGGATTCGAACATTATTGAAGAGTACAGGGGAGCCATTAGTTTGAAATAAGTGGTTGGCAGTTCGTCTGTTCCCCCGAGTCTGGCAGCGTCTCGGATACGGCATCACCCCCAAAACTACGTTGGTGCGTGTCATCGGTAGGTCCGAAGGGCCTTCAAGTTGGTTTGCTGCATAGGCGGAAAGGAAGCATTGCACTCGAGTGGATCAGTTGAAGATGAAACTGTAGTAGGGAAATCACAGCGAAAATACCGTGTTGCCATGACTTGGAAAAGGATACCATCGTCACGAGTTGTAAAATGACTATGGTACAGGTATAGAGACCTAATGACGACTCCATCCCCAAGTCCTCAGTGACACGATCATCCATTTACTTAGCAGATAATATTATCTTTTGGCGGCTTTCCACTCTTTCCCACCCTAATGTGACACTCTCTAGATCAAGAGCGAAACAGGACCTAGTATACACATTAATCATGGTGGAGTTGAATATCGCAGGGAGGTACTCCTAGGACTCTCGGTAGTAGCTGTTGGATCAGGGGTATTCAAGTCCACTGTTGTGAGGGACTGTGTACCTCGAGTAGCCTGCATGGGCGTTGTAAAATCATCATCTTCTGAGGAGCTCTCTGACCCTGGCTCCCTAACAAACACCCGATATGTGTACGTAACGACAACGAGCAAGTTGCATACAATCAATGATATGATAAGCTAGAGAGAATTTGCATGGGGTCAGTAATGGTCAGTGAGAACTTATGCACGTACTTCCAAGTTGAGAGTAATGTGTGCGAGAACGTCATGGCCATACACCTTGGCCGTAGCATGGGGCAACGAGACCATGGAAATCATCGCACTGGAAAAGAATATAGACAAGATCATTCTCCGCCGCCGTCGGGGAAGCTTCGTCCCCCAAATAAGCCTGAGAGAATAGATGATGAGTGTAGTATCACTGGCAAAATCGACTGAGGGGACAATTAGCACTAGAAAAAGGAATGGGATCTAGTATGCTCACCTGTTACTTCAAATATTTCCATTGAATCCAAAAGAGACCATGACTGAGGTCGATGATGTTGCTTGCGCACATACCACCATGTCTTTAGACTAATCAACAGCGCCCAGTTGACGATGAAAATGGCGCCGGTTGCATGCATGACGGCACGGAGAGCTGTGGATGGCAAGACAACACGGATAATTGAGTAAAGCAGACTCATTCGAACCGACCTAGAGGTTATTGACACTAGATCGTGAGATAACGAGATAATGAAATGCGAGGAGGCCTACCATACGATGCTCGTAAAGACGTAAGAAGAGATCAACCCGGCGGTATTGTTCATGTCAAAATTTTCTGAGTGTGGGATAGCAGTATCAGTGACGGCTCGTCCAGATTAAGCACGACTGACTGGTGTAGAAACACAGCAAATGAAGAATTGCGAATAGCGTCATACCAGCCATCGCAACAGCCGCCCACATATCCTCCCACCAGAGTCTTTGTATCTTCAGTCGAAACGCTAACCGAGAGAGTGTGATTATAATCGTTGTTAACTGCACGACACTATACGCAACTAGTCGCGATTAGTCAATAATAAACCCAAGAGATCGTTCGAAACTTACTTGCAAGATGTTCAGGATTGACTGCCATGGGTAGTGCATGGGGAGTACTGAACCGCAAGCTCACTTAAATGTAGCCGGAACGGAAAACCATGTGACAAAGTACTAGGGTCGACCAGAGAAAGTCATACACCCGCAAGGACCAACTGACTTCTTACGTTAGTATGATGGACCTGATAAGCACAGCTCGCTGAGCAGCCGCATCCACTTATCTATGAAGGCATCTGAGTCGGTTTTCTAAACGTTCCAAACCACAAGTGAAGTGCCATACATGTATCCACTGAAAACCCAGCGGCAAGCGGCTCGGAGTCTGCTGTTTGGAAGTTTCATCGTGTTCCTAGACTAGCAGCATGAAGGAAAGATTACAAGTGGATTACTCAAATCGTGGGAGTGCCAAGATGTACAATGTACCCCCACCCTTGGACGGTTCGGATCTGTTCAGGAGCAGCAGCATCCGCAGGGGGACGAGTGTATGATGGTTACTTACGTGTCAATGAATCCTGCATGGATGTGAACAATTCGCAAATAAATAGAAAACCTTGACAATGTATCGCCCAGTGAACGACGATGCACATTGGGGCAACTCAATCCCTCGGTTGGGTGATGCGAGGACCTGCTGCTTGCCAGTACGATACTGGTCATGGTATCAATTGACGTACAAGAGTTTTGCCAAGGCTGCCCTCAGTAAGCATCGGAATCTTCCGATCCCGAAATGGGTGTCGAAGTGCCCTTGTACAATGTTATGTCCTTCAGGCCACAGGAACCACTCCCTGGGTTCTATGACAAATTTGAGTCTTTACATATTACTCGACTGGCCTACCTTTGATGGCAACAAATGCCCAGGCATCCATAGCCTCTACCAAGGAATTTCGTTTCCTCTGTATCCAAAAAATTTGCCTACACTCTCCTTTGTTAGACTTTGTAACAGGTCCAAGATCCCAGATACACTCTCGTAAGGCTCAAAGCATCGCCTCGTCGCCTCCCATATCGGTCTTAACCCAACCAAGGTCCAAGACAACAGGAATGAAGTCGGGACGTTCGCAAGCTTGTTTGTACGTCTACGTAAACCACATCAGAAAACACGCGTGAGACGAGTGATCGAGGACGTTCGACGCGCGAGCATATTAATGGCAGCCTTGCTGATACTGTAGCTGGTACATTTGGATCCATGATCGCTTGCGATGCTGGCAAGCCCGCTCGTCGTGTTCAAGATGACCCTCCTGTCCGACTTCTCAATTGCTGGTAGGAGATAGCGCGAAATAAGGGCAGGACCAGTGACATTAGTGACAACGGTCTCAGCGAGGTCCGTTGGTTTGAAGTTGAAGGCGAGGTCGGCCCCGCGGTTCTGTACATTCAGACAAGGAAGCAGTCAGTCTTGAGATGGGAAGAAAAGATGGGAGGTAGACTGACGATGGCAGCATTGTTAATGACGTAGTCGAGA
The DNA here is from genome assembly GCA_038093875.1 of Boletus tylopilopsis. NCBI lineage: Eukaryota > Fungi > Basidiomycota > Agaricomycetes > Boletales > Boletaceae > Boletus > Boletus tylopilopsis. Next base: position 9,170 of record JBBPTB010000773.1, read on the forward strand.
CAAATACGATGATTGCTTCTTCTGCAACATCCAATTCTATGATGTGAAGTGTCCTGTAAGCTTAGTCGCTGTCGATGGCGAACGACAGGTCGCAAAGACAACGTTTGTGGGTATCTGAACGAGATGGCTGGCTATCTCCAAGCCAATGCCACGAGAAGCGCTGTCAGGAAAGAACGTCAATGAACGAATCAATCATGACAAGCTCGGCCCACCTGGCAGTGATGAACCAACTCGTCTTAGCCATATCAATGTTACCTTGTTTTACAAGGTCACTAGGGGGGGACAATTGTGGCTGTGGACCCGAAATTTGTCCCCGTGGGTTGCGTTTTCCATATACTGCTCATTTTTGATCCGCAACCTTATTCTCCGTGCTCCGGTCCTGCCTCCTCTGGGCTGCCGCCATAGTTGTTCCTTTTACCACACTGCCCGTGTTTGTGCATTCGAAAAATAGTATGCCCAATGGCGCATTCTCGCCCTGATTTCACCCCCTACAGAAGCCTGCCTGTGCCTTCACCTATGAGAACGCACCAACCCACGCATTTTTGTCATTCGTGACGACGTTGCGACGAGCGACATACATAACAGCATGATGACATCAACGTTAACACGAACAGCAAGACAATATGGACATGTCTCCACCACTTACTATCGCCATGGCTCATTCGATGCACACCCACCCTGTTTGGACTCCTCCCAAGCCATCAACGAGCCCGACAGCCCGTTCAACGCCTACCTACCCTGTGTTGACTCTTTCTGCGCCATCGACGAACTGATCGACTGGACCAGCGCATTCTCACCCTGCCCCTTCTGGCCCTTCCCAAGGCATCGACGAGCCTCTCGATTCATTCGACGCACACCCGGATCCCTCTCGATGCATATGGCGATGCAATGCCACCACCACCTCCTGCTGTCACTCAACGCAATGACGGCAACATTAATGTACCCTTTCCACCACTCGACCAAGGGCCCGTATGGCAGAACAAGATGACGACAAGTACCGTGCCAGGGTAAGGATGACTTGGACAGTGCCAATCATGTGTATTTCAGTGTTTCCCTACCATCCTATTACTTGTACAACTGTTCCAACATATCGAGTGCCTGCTGTATGCTTCAGCCTGTAAACAAGGTTTCTGCCTCACGTGTTTTAACAATATGCAAGAGATAAAGGACGGACACTGTTGTGGGAGATGATGAACATTTATCACTGTGAAAGAACCAAAAATAACAAGGTCATCCATGACTCGGAACGCTTAATTGGGCGGTAAATAGTCGGTATATCTTCGGCTTGGCGACCACTGTAGGATAGGGTAGACAGAGGTTAGGAGAATTCAAGTCGAAACCATGCATCCGGGAGAGATGCGGCAGTCTGCCACTGACAGCGTAGCATTAGCGAAGGAACTAACTCAACACTATGATAAACAGTAGGTGTACTCATTTTTGGACATGGCCACACTGGAAAGTCTGTCAGAGTCGAGTCAAAGACTACGTTCGGGTGAGCCGTCATGACATTGAGCCACCAAGCCAGCGAGATAATAGTCACTGACGTGAACACGCTGACGGTGATACTGCTTGCCATTATATGATGTAGAAACCAGGGGTAAATATATGACATAGTGTGTCACTAGATACTACTGGGGTAATCAGCAGGAAATCTGGAGAGCTTTTCGTTGGTTGGCCTTACATTCAAGTCTCTCATGGTCCACCACCACCACCACTGGAGCTCCGAGCAGCTCGCTCTTTGTCCGTGCGCAGCTTCTCCACGTACACGAACGTGAGCATAATCATGTCCAGCATATGCTCTACGTCGGTGTCGATATTTAGGCAAGGCTTCTTTTTGGGCCCAATGAGACCGAGCGACCCCCTGTGATATCTTGCGACCTCCGCCTTTGACTCATCGTCCCGGGATAACTGCACAAAGGAATGAATACAAGGACAACTTTACGATAGAGAGTACCTACCACGACGACGTCAAACAGCATATCCCATCGATACGGGAGGCCATCCGGTCCCGTAAACGTTCGTTTTCTGCAACAAATGCGGGCGTGAATCCTACAAATTGGATGGCCCAGGTTACAACATACCGTCCCGTGATCCCATGACGAGGGAGAAAATCGTTGGACTGCATCTCCTCTCCGTTGATGCGAAACGTCGATGATCCGAACAAACGCCACTCTATTTCTCCCTTGACCTCGAATTGGTCACGCATGTCCATTGGATCTGCGTTGGGCACGATCTTGTGGATCGTCGTCTTGCCCATAGTGCCTAGCTTGAATGGGTGTGATGTCTTGTATAGCACTTGGCCACTTTCATTTGTGAACACGGCGTTGCGAACGGATTCGGAGGATAAGGTGAGGATCATGATAGGTTGAGTGCCAGTGGATTTTGGAGTACCAGATGGCCTTTAAATGCACAGTGCGTCATGCAACTACCACGGAGGCTCCGCACAACGAGCGTATATTATGTAGAAGTCACATAGCTCGGTGCCAGAGAAGGTTCTCCAGAAGGAACGTGCGGAACTTGAATGCACCGCATTACTGATCAGTCTCACTGGCAGCCTCGGTGAGTCGAAATATTGAAAATGTGACCGGACTAAACCCTGCCAGTAGCGTAGATTTATTCCCGCCAGCCCGGCGACCAATTTGAAGAGCTGCGCTGGTAGGGCTGTGTCGATAGGACTACCGTAGTCATTGACCACAGGAACCACTGCTGCTCTCAGCGTATTGCTGTGGAACAATCTTTCCGTGAGCCAAGTTTTACAGCATGATAGACTCGACAACGGTCTCGCTCAGCCAAGTTCCGCTAGAAATTTTGCATGTCATATTCTATTATATTGACGTCTCAGACATCTTGCGAATACGCAGGGTATATATCTTGCACCCAATCCACTCTACTTGAGACCTGAATTCAACCATCTTACAGGTCTCTCGTTATCTAAACGATGCCACCTACTTCAGGAAAGTATGGGACAACGCCTATCGTACAGCCGAGTTCATTTGCCCTCCTGGCCCCTTCCCATCACAATCCATGGTAGACTTGGAAAAAGCGCTCGTCACCAGTTTGCGCGTCCACAGAAATCTTTACCTTAGCCAAACGGAAAGACGGAGGGTCAAGTCGAGGGAGATTCGGCACACTGACAGTGTGCACAGCGTAGGCTTCGTGTTCGGGCGGTTCCTTCTCGTCGCTTTCAGCAAGGAGGTTCGCTTTTACGACTTGAACCTCGACGAATCCGAGGACTCAAGGATCATTTACCAAACGACAGATGCAACTCTGAGGTCGTTTCACTGCGTTTCTGCCGTCAGCCTTGAGGGTCGCCCATTTGCATGTGTGCTGGTGAACGAGGATACGGAGACGACGAGGCGAATGTGAGCTTTGACAATTTGATGCATTTTCGGGGTTGCATTAACGTCACCCCAGTTCAATCTACTCGCTCGATGTGAGGGCACAATCTGAAGTGACGATGGATCTTCTTCACCAGTTCCAAGATGACACGTTTGTCATCTTTGCCGTCAACCTTGGTCCTTGTGTGATCGCTATTCAAGGTCTAGTAGGTGAAGATTTCGACGCCGATTGGCGTCTCATCACCTTTGACGTGCATACACGCACGCAGTTCATTTTTCCTTCGTCCATTCTTGCAACGGCAGCCACGGTAGGCGTTCCTGCGAGATATACTTCAATTTAATTGATTACTTTATCCACTTCATACAGATTTCAGAGCAGGGCTTCGTAAATCAGATCAGCGCGCCAATGTGCATCTCGACATCAACGCACCTGGTCCTGGCCAGGTCGTTCCACCTTGAACCCAGTGGATTGAACACATTATTCCAGGCGTTTGCATTTCCCACTTCCCCTAATGCAAATTCTACTCCGACTTCTTTGAGCCCGTCCCACTATGGCGTTGTACCTGGTGTCACCGTCTGGGTCAACGGCAATCCAATCCTCCATGATGCGGTCCTCGATCCCATAACACGAGACGTGCTCATCACCCTCCGCGTCCACGCGCTCGATCCTTCTGGTACTCGGATCCCTATTTCGAAATATGGTACCCTCCGCCTGAGCAACACACCCATCCCCTCCGACCACGACATTGGCACCGTCTCATTCCAACTACTCGGTGCCCTTTGCCACCCCCGAATCTGGTTCCACCACCCCTGTTATAGTGGCGCCAGTCGGGTATTTTACACACACTACAAAGACTCATATTGGTCCGTCGCAGCGCTCGAATATGACGTGTGCGCGAGTACCAGGAGTGACAGGAAGCATGGGGTCAAGCCCACCAGATACCTCTCTGCCTTACGGTTTCCAGCCGAACCCATACTTTTGGACTACGATCCCTACTTCGGTCGGATATGCCTGCAACATGTCAGCGCAAATTTCCGTGCGATTGAAATCTTGGATCTTTCTGTCCAACTTGCAGAAAACTTGATGTAACGATGCTATATAGTTCTCTGGACTTTTTCCGTACATGGTACTAAAGGGATGTGTCCATGCGAGCAATTTGAAGTTCATGCGCTGAGTGGTTGAATAGATGGGGAATATGCATAGTTCCGAATCAGACGTGGACGTCCCGCTAGGCGTCGATCCTGGACCACGCTAAGTGCCACGCGACCCTTCGTCTCATGGGAGGGCTTCAAGCACGTGGAATATAATCAGGTGAATCAGTCGTGGATGTTCAGAATGAATGAACAACACGAGGCATGATGCTCTCAGGATCTGCAAATATCATCGTCTTCTCACCGACCTGCGAGTTACACCGAATCACGCGGGCTATCTCTAATTTCCGACAGACACAGCTGTATTTTTTTCCGTGGACACTGCACAATGAAGGCCCCCCCAAAAGTCATGCAGCTTTTTTGCTGAATTCAGAGGCCTGTTGAGCGATTTGTGGTACTAGCATAGTGCAAACTGACAGGTTTGTGTGGTGCCTAGATCAGCCAGCGCGATGAACGTGGGAAAGCAAGTTTTGCGGGTAAATGACATATTTATGTTCCTGAGCTGGCAGGCAGTGCACTGACGACGACGCCGACGACGACGACGAGA
>JBBPTB010000774.1:0-14191 GCA_038093875.1 Boletus tylopilopsis
GTCTGAGTCCGTCTTGCACTTGCAGCTTCTCACTCTCTCCGAACGGTTTCACCATCGAGACATGCAAGAAAAATATGCGAATTTGACAATGCCAGGCAACTTGTCGTCCACTACCACAAGACGGTCCATAGCGCACCTGCAAATTATGGGGTGGTGACATTGGTCAGGTCCATTCGCACACGCGACTTGTATACCACTCCTTGCAATACATGCAGCGAGGTGCAGCGGTCGATCCAGCTGGTGAAAGGCCCCAAGGGACCCATTGCCTCCAGTTCCACACCCCCGACCAACGCCATGTATGCGGCTACCGCGAGCGCTGCGGAATAGTAGTAGTCGCGCTAATTGGCTCGCCGTCAGCCTACGCCACGACCACGCGCAAACAGGGCAGCGGCAGTACGCACCCAGCTTCGCAATTCTCAACGCCGCCGGCAATCGTCCGCGCTTTGTTCCCTTGGTGTTCGCCACCCGCACTGGCCGCTGCGTCCCCCTAGCTCGTCCATCTGCGCCTCAATCCTCCGCTTCACCAACACAACGAACGCTGCCATCCAGCGCTGACTTGTTAGATGCGCTCGAGACGGACGACGTGTCTGCAGGAACTATAGCAATCCGTTGAATGTAAGTCCACCCGTTAGTTCCAACCCCACCCCAAATTGATGGGAATCACCTCTAAATGTGGCCATGACGTCAAAATGAAGAAGTTGGCCTCTGTGAGGTCCACTTGATACTCGACATTGAAGTGGATACGACGGAGATGACTGAATCATAGAGTATGGGCTCGTTTGCTGAGAGAACATATTCGTTGTCCGGCTATAGCTTTGGAGAAAGGCGTGACCCGTCGACGAGGAAGGCGGGGTCTCGCTTGGGCTCAGAACGTTTGTCGAGTGCGAGAAGTTCCGTCTCAAGTTTCTCGTTCAGAGCTTTCTGCTTGCCGGGTGGTGTCGAGCTCGGACTGTATTGACTTGAGAGACTCCTCGAAAGAAGTACGCAGTATCTGGTACAGTACCGTATGTCAAGGCACTTTAATGACGCCAAAGAACGAGAAAATCACCCTGAAACGCATAAGCTCTTCAAGGATACGCTTGTTCTTGTTCGCAAGGAGCACCTCCAGGCTTTTTCTGTGTGGGGCATATGCCTTGTCAGTGTTGGGATCAGGGAGATGTACACCTTCTGATTCATGAGACCAATCGTCTCCATCCGCATCGGAGGTATCCTCGATGTACTATCGGATGAGCATGAGAGATAATGTTCGAGTAATATTCAAGTCATGTGTGCGAGCTTACCTTCATGATTTAGAGCTCCTACCTGATCCCACCGTAATCAGCGTACGTCGCAGGCTTCTGCCTAATTATCCCAACTTCTGCTCTCAGCTCCGATGTTTCTTTCTCCTCTCGTTTTATACGCTCTTCGACGTACATTGCAAGCTGACCTTGGGTTGAAAGAAGCTGAGCCATTAGATCCGCGTTGGTTAACTCAAGAGTCGAAAAACGTGACTGGAGATTCGTCATCCTACAGGCTGGTCAGAACGACTATGCAGACGAGCGACGGTAAACGTACAGCTCGATATTCTCGTTCCCTGCCCTCAGCGCTTCGATCTCGGCACGCAATTCTTCCTACCATTTTGCATAAAGTAAGGACACAGGCATTAAGACGAACAAACGGACGTACATTTCTCCCTTCGAAAGCGGCGACCCTGCTATTCGCCCGTTCCAGATCTGCGAGAACCATGTCCGCCTCAGCGATTCGCGAAACAAGATCTTGATCAGCGCGCGAGCTGGCATCCAAAAGACGCGCTTGATTGGTCTCGTTCGACAGTCGAAGCCCACGCAGTTGCGACTTGTAGAGCGTGCTAACTTGGCGTGTCGAGTCTTGTTCGCTGTGACATGTGACGCCCCACCAAGGAATGTGGTTCGGAAGTTTCCGGGCCGCCTCCCTCTGAAGTGAACCGCTAAGATTGACCATGTTCACCTGCCAGTCGTACGTACAAATAGCAACTCACAACACATCGATCGTGCGTACATTCTCCAAAATATCACCCAACGACACCTCGTCCCGGAACCGCACCATAATCACACCATCCGCCGCGACCCGCCTATACTCGATCGTACGCCCACGCGTCGATGTGAGTTGGAACAAGAGTGCACCGAAAGGCTGTCTGAGACGCGCAGCGAGCCGTCGGGCGCCCATCTCTCTGTCCATGGGTTCTAGTTCGACTGGAGACGTAGGCAGGAGCGAAGCGTCATCGTCGCCGTCGTCATTGTGTGGTTCTTCGCCAGAGACTCCTTCATCGTCCGAATCTAACAAAAACGGAGGTGCGACGTTGTCACCATCGACATCTGCGTGCTCCAGGAGCGCATCCAACCATGGGTGGACGAGATACAGAGATCTCATCCGAGTAAGGTCCATTCTTGTACTGACTTCCACCAGCCCAAAGGGAATAGTATCTGCACGATAAACACGACGTGAATCCATTCGATGTGACGAAAAAGCGGGGATTTTAAAGGCGATACATGGAAGCGACATCCGACTCTCTGCGAACCGAGGCGTAGGGAGTCCATTGAGTCGGTCATATAACCCCAGTGCCGTGTCGAGATCGAACGAAGGGGTATGTGACCCGGCGATGAATCGCTCCATCTCAGAGTCTGGAATAGGTGCAGGAAGGTGTGACGTTGCCGACCCATCGAATACGGTGAGCCGGGAGGGTAGGCAAGTGTTGAACGTGCCGGAGTCCCCAATCCACGCGAGGATACTCGCATCTCCAGATCTAGTAAGAATATTTGCAAGTAGACGTCCTAGAGAAGCCTGCCCTTCACCGTATATCGCATGTATCCCGACTGCCGAGAAAATCCCAAGGAGTGAGTAGGCAGCATCCTCCACCAATGTCGTCTGTCGGTTTGAAGAAAGACACAGTTTTTCGCGGATGCTGCTCAACCCAGGACGAAGTGCCATCAACTGCTGTGTAGAGACCCCTGTGGCTTGCTCCATCTCTGAAATGATTTCCACGCATTCTTTGTGGTCCGGCACGTCCAGATCTCGATACAGTGTCCAGTCTTCGGTGTAGAAGCGAACAACCTTGGCCGCAATATACTCTTGAAGTGTCCACCCGCGAGTATTCCAGACACTTCCTGCAAGAGCACCACGGGGGGATGAAGTGCGAACACCACGAAGGAAGACGATCATCATGGCAGAGTCCCGGTACCACCTGAACATGGCGACCAGGGCCTCTTGAAGCACGAAGTGATCCAACTTATTGATGCAACATGTATCACTCCAAGCCCATTGGAATCCCGCATCACGAGCGATCGTGCAAAAGGTTTGCAACTTGTTATGGGTTGGCGATTCGTCCAGGTCATACACTGTTGCGTGTACGATCTGCTGGAATGATGGTTCAGTGTCTTCCCATGTGTGCGACAGCACCACATAACGGAAATACTGCCGCACTTCACACTTGATTCGGGTGTAGTCAATGTGCGTGGTCATTGAGGATACGAGTTCTTTGAAGATTGGAAGTGACTCGAATGCGAACGCCTGTTCGGCTCTATCATGGAGACGGCCGGTGATCGTGTTAATGAGCACACGTAGTAAACGACGTAGCCTCCGTTGGACGATTTTGCAAATTGCCTCTCGCGTGCTCGATGGGCTGATATACTGGTCGCGGTATCCTGTCGGATAATGTAAACAGGACACCTATATCATGATGAGGGTGTGACTCACCCTGAACGTCCTTATCGCATGGTTCGACCATCTTCAAAAGCATTATCTCGAATGCCTCAATCGCGTCGTCGTAATCTCCCGTGTTGTGTAATGCAGCATGTTTGATCTCGTACCCCAACAGAGAAGATGGATCGAGTGCAATCACCTGATGACACATGAACAAGATTCATCTCCATTATGCAAAAAATAAAACACCTCATTCGCATCATCTAGAGCCTGTTTCCAGGATCCAGTCATCGACCATGCTCTGCTGCGTTTGATGAGAATCGATTGCGGAGAGGTGCGGATGAGAGATAATGCAGTGGAATAGTAGGAGATGGCATCATGATATCGCTTGGCATCCACCGATACGTCTCCCAGGTGTTCTAGTTCCTTGCAGAAATTATTTCCGAACCCTTACATAGTTCGGTGTGTAAGGAGTATGATATACAGAATATATTGCCACTCACTAAGAACCCATTGAAGATGCTCGAGATGACCTCCTGATTCATTCTTCAATTCGTGGAAGAACTCGACTGCATCCTTTGTGCGACCTGCCGCAAATAAAGCTTCACAATGATGCCTTCGAATCGTGGTTCCGAGATTATCAAATTTCCATCCAGATATCTGTCATCGACGGAGAGATATTCGATGTATCGCAATACACCACTGAAGAAACGTACCAGTGATATCACAAAGAGGGGAGGCCCAGCATAATCCCGCAATTGGCCACGTGCATGCTCGAACGAGTGTATCGCAGCGTCATAATCCTTGCGCTCCGCCTGGGAGATTCCGATGAGAAGATGCATGTATGCCTTGTGAAACTGTCAGTGATTACATTCGCCACTTGGTAGGTATTGTGGACATGCCTGGATAGTATAGAATATTGAGTTGAAACGGACAGTAGCTATGAGGTCGTCTATACGCGATATTGCATCGGAATGCTCTCCCGCCATAAACACAACAATAGCCTACGGGGATTAGCAGTTTTTGGGAAAATACTTGAAAAATACATACCTTGACAAGGAGGAGAACAGTGACGTGAGACGAATGGAAACGTTCGAATGCAATGTCGCAAGTCCGATAACCCTCATATCTTTCCCCCTTCCCAATGTGCGCTATGCTCTTTGCAATAAAGGCGATCAGGGACGGCTGAATCTCGATGGCCTTGTCAAAAGTGAATGTGAACGTCAATGTAGGCAGAGGTAGAGTAACAAGTACCATTTCGGCATCAGTGAGCGCTGCATCCCACTTTCGCAGACGGGTTCGAATAAGTGCTTGAGCGGCCAGTGTGTGGTGGCTCGGATTCTGATATATAGAGATCTCCGTAGTCAATCGTGCTTCTACATATTCGAGCTTATCATTCTCCCAAAAGAACAGAGTGGCTTTATCAATGTGTATCTCAGGTTCCTGGAAAGAGGGGTGTAGTTGAGACAGTGACATTGATGGGTCGAGCAGGGTGTTGTCGACCTGGGTTTCGACTTTCTGGACAGCATAGTACAGGGATGATGTTAAATCCTACATATAAAGGTGTTCCAATATGCGTCGTCATTGAGGGAGATGGGATAATCACTTTGATATGAGACAGATTTTGGATAATGATCTTCTCTCCACCGGTTGCGAGAAACTGGTCGTCTGGAGAGAATGCAGTCGAAAATACATCTTGGGTATGTTGAATGAGAGCGAGCTGGTTGTAAGTCGGCGTGTCATAAAATGTGACGGTATTGTTGTTCGAGTATGCAATGAATCGTCCATGTTTGGGCACGGCAATGGATGACCAGCCGCCAGGATTGAAAACCGACCATTCCGCCCTAGTTGACCCAGTAGATGCGTTGATTTGCTTGATGGTGTTAGATAGAACAAAAATATGGTCACTTGACCAGACGAGACCTCGGTTGTGCCATGGCGTAATCCTTCCATCCATCTGCACGAGTAAACTCCCGTCGTTGCTGTTCCAGACATGAACAGAATCTTCGGTGGCCGTCGCAATGCGGTCACCTTGGGGCGAGTATTTCGCTGCTCTCACTGGAAAGGCTGGAACGGAGAGGGGGCCGAGCCTGTGTTTTTGTTTGCATTTCACGACGTCCCAAACGGTCACTGTGCCATTTTGCGATCCCGCTACGAGTTTCGTCGAGTCGGGTGAGAAATCGACCACACAGAAGGCGTGGGGATGCTTGTATTTGAAGGTTTGTTCGCATGTCTTTGTATCCCACACAAAGACGTTGCCACCACGGTGGGACCTTGCTCCCGCTGCGATCCATGCGCCATTTTTCGACACAGCGACGCTATAGAGCTCGTCCGATTCGCTCAGCATACCTGCGGCTTGTTGGCCATCTTCTATTCGCCATACTTGAACTCTCTTCGTGTTGCCGCTCACGATATACTTGCCATCTGCTGAGAATGCCACTGCAATGACCGCTTTACCAGTACCCACGTTGATCTCGATGGACTGTGTTTGTTCTGAATCGTGCTCAATGGTCAGTATAAGTGCAACTCCGCTTGTCAATACGCACCAGTCTTGCCAATGGTCGACATAACGTAGCAGAGCGATTATGGGAGGCAACTTGAAGAGTGCCACAGTTTAAGCAGACCATTATGGAGCCATAATGGTGCCCCATTTAGGCAGTTCACTAATTTGGGCACGCTTAGAGTCGCTTAGAGTCGCTTGGCCATTCAAAGGGCATAGAAACAGGACAACGTAAACTCAACAACTCTCAGATGTGAGATGTAGTTTCGTAGTATGTCATTCATTTGGTGCTTTTGGCGGTTTGCTCATGCCAGCTGTATTTCTCACACCTTGCTAAGTACAGTTGACTCCGTCACAACGCATACCTGTCGGGAGAGGCTGTGAGCTATGAAGGAGTATGGGATCTTGGGCAGTTATGACCATTTTTATATCCCCCAAAAAGGTATGTGTTATGTGTTATGGGGTATCGGGTTACAAGTTATATGGGGCATGTGTTATGAGAGAGTCAACTGTAGTTGTTACACTTACTGCGAGCACGTGCCCTGGCGGAATAAACATGAGTTGTGGAGAGGTCGGATCAATAGTGAGCTGTAGGCAGACCTTGTGCACTGCAAGCTAGAGGCCCTGCGGAGTGTGTGTCCTGTACACAAAGTGAGGCCAACGACCAGCTAAGGTGCGACCTACGACGAGCTCGATGCTAAGTAGAGCGAGGAGCGCTTGGAATGTTCGCGAAGGTCAAGAGGGACGAGGTCTTGACGTCTGAACACCAGTACACCAGTAGACCAAGTAGATTGCAAGGGCACACTTAAGTGCAGAGGGATTGCAGTACACAATGGCGTAGAACTAGCTTAAGGGTCACTAGCTAGTACTCTGGCACTCTATATACCATCCAGTATGGCGCACGGGCCATCTGGGCAAAGGGCGTCCTCCTAAAGAGGAACAATGGCCTTCCCACATCAGGAAGGGGGCAAAGGGTAATACCTGAATGGCAAGACAGCCATCAGGGCTAACGGGATCCCACTGTCAGGAAGAGCGGAAGGTGGTCATGGAGACCAGCGGGATCAGAAGAGAAGACTAGGTGAAACGTGAACCTAGTCTGACATAAAGCCTATGATGGGAAAGCTCATCCATCGGGTGTACGCGGCTGGATGGAGGGTCAAGAACGGTGCTCCGCAGCAAGGAGGAAACTAGCTTAGTAGTACAGGATCCGCTGTCCAGGTATGTGAGGATCAGCGAGCGTAACAATGAGCAGATCAGGAAACGTATCGTGGCCACGACGGGAACTCCCATCTGTTGGGCGGTCTAGGGTTGCCAATAGCAACCACGGGTTGTCAAGAGTCATGCCCCAGATCTAGGTATTGGGGGCGGTTGTGTCGTGAGGGCTAGGGTCCATGGTTACCCCTAGGGCTGAGGGTGTCTGAGGTTGCCCCTCCGGGCAGGTCACGAGGCTGAGGGAACAAGGGTTACCCCTCAGGGATCACAGTTTAGCATCATGGCAGACGTTGGTAGTTTAGCGTCGTTCCGGACGATTGGTAGTTTAGCATCGTTCCAGACAAGAGTCATAAGGCTGATGGTTACCCCTCAGGGGCCATCAGAGGATGATGGTGGATCGGTGGTGTACTCCTAGTGATGAGTACTGCGTGAGCGAGCACACAGGCTCCTCAGGGCGGAGGGCGTCTGCTAGACCTTCGGGATAAGGGGCGTGTCCCGTCTGTCAAGGGGGAATGGTGAAGAACAAAAAAAAATGAACGAGGGTCCGGTGGGTCCAGTCCGGCAACCAGGGAAAACTGTAACAGTAGTTGCCTTGGATCACCTCAGACTTTCTATTCCAGGGATGCAGACAGCCCAGGACCCTGCCTGCCCAACACAGTGTCGAATATAATAACTGGAGTGCATTAGATATGAGGGGATGAATGTGAAGACTGAGACCAAACGGTTCAACGAGTTCCTGAAACACAAGCAATTGTTACTACTGGGGTATCATCCAACCTGGAGAAATCTGGCCAGTACAAGCACTAGCTAGGGTCTAATATGGTCTCGGCACGTTGACACTCCCGCCCATACCTCCCCCTAACATCCCCATCCACTCCAAATGACCCACATGACGCAAAGAATGCAGCCCAGTCGCATAGCTCACAAACGCCAGTTGTGCACATCAATGCCCCAGCATTGCACACATGAGCGAAAGCAGAACCTGCTCTGGGAGTGGTAGAGATGTGTACGCTTGCATTGCTTCCTGCGTTCATGCAAGCCAAGCCGGTGTATATGCAACGTCTAGTGAAGACCACGTACCCTCGGAAGGATTTGAATGGATGGATCATTTCCTCATTCCTCTTTCTCCATTTCCCTGGCTCCATCTCGTCTTTCTCCCCTCTATCCCTTGCACCACCATCCATGGACTTGCGTGTGACTGGGCATGCCATACAGGGGATCCAATTAGACAACATCCCACCATAACTCTGCATACACCACACCTTTTCACACAATTGTTATCTGACCGTAACGACTTGATCTTGGAACACAGTTCTGAATTCGTGTGAAACTGACGTCACAGTTCTTGCATAATCATATCCTATCAACAAAGGTACTGAAGAACACACGCACCTCTTCCAATTCTGCTGTGCTCTAAACTGATCCAGCTGGCTCGTCATGGTAGGTAATATCATGATATCCACCGATGAAGTAAATGAAATCGGTGTGCTTCATGATCTGACTCACCTTTCTTGTTCTATTCCAAGCCAAGGTCTAGTCCGAGCCCAATAAACACATCGTCAATGCTCATCTCACGAGTGATTGGGGGATTGACAGAACATTTGTTGAGTGTGAGAAGGTCCGCCTCAAGTTTCTTGTTCAGAGCTCTCTGCTTGCTGGGTGGTGTCGAGCTTGGATTGTATTGATTTGAGAGACTCCTCGAAAGAAGTACGTGGTATCTGGTACAGTGCCGTATATCAAGGCAATTTAATGATGCCTGTTACGCTTACCGCGTTGTGTCAACTCCTGGAATGTGGAGTCGACAGAGGGTGAAGTAATAGGTAAAAGCGGAGGTGCAGACAAAGAGTAAAGAGAGAATGCCAAGTATAAGGAGGCCCATTTGATAAGGCGACAGCTTGGGCGAGCACAAGCTGGTGCTGCCTTCTGCACTCTTGTAAGAGCCTATTGGAAAGGCGAGTGGTCCCGGTTCCACTTGGATACGGTCAAGGCAAGTCAAGCCTTGGTCTGGAATGAACCAAGGGAGAGTTCCGTCGAGAGGGAGAAGTCACAACGCAGTGTATTGCATAGAACTAACTTAAAGAGTCCTACTACTGCGACAAAGGGTTTATATACTAAGTCAGACGGTGCACGGACCGTCGGGTGAACAAGGGCGTCGCTAGCGACGATGGGAAGATCTATGGATCAATGGATTCCCACTGTCAGGAAGAGCGGAATAAAGGGACAGTAGAAGGGTAGGTGAAACACGGAACTCCGCTGTCAAGAAGGGCGAAACAAGTCGGGACAGCGGAGGAATCAGGGAGACGCTACCATGGTGACCCTACAAGTCCAGAGTGACTCATGGTCGTACAGGCTCGAGACTGGGTGAACTATCGGGGAAACATCGGATGGGGCCAAGTGTCCCATCGTGAGGAGAGAACGAGTCCAATAATAAGAAAGAAAAAGATCCGGTAGCTGGTAATCCGTACCCGGTATCCGGTAGTCCATAACAATGCCAAAGAATGAGAGAAAATCACCCAAGGATACACTTGTTCTTGCTTGCAAGGAGCACCTCTAGGCTTTTTCCATGCGGGGCATATGCCTTGTCAGTGTTGGGATCAGGGAGATGTACACCTTCTGATTCATGAGACTAGTCGTCTCTGTCCACATTGGAGGTATCCTCAATGTACTATCAGATGAGCATGAGAGATAATGTTTGAGTAAAAATGTATGTGAGCTAACCTTCATGAATTGGAGCACCCTCTCATTGTAATCAGCGCACGTCGCAAGCTTCTGCTTAATTATCCCAACTTCTGCTCTTAGTTCCGCTGCTTCCTTCTCCTCTCTTTTTGTATGCTCTTCGACGTACATTGCAAGCTGATTCTAGGATATGGACAGTTGGGATTGGGTTGAAAGAAGCTGAGTTGTTAGAACCGCGTTAGTTGACTCAAGAGTCGAAAGACGTGACTGGAGATTCGTCATCCTACAGGCTACTAGTAGTACTAAGCTAGGCTAGTGAGAAGGACTATGCAGACGAGCGACAGCAAACGTACAACTTGGTGTTCTCGTTCCCTGCCCTCAGCGCTTTGATCTCAGCGCATAATTCTTCCCGTCATTTTGCATAAAGTAAGGACACAGGCACTGGGGCGAACAAATGGATGTACATTCCTCCCTTCGACAGTGGCGACCCTGCTATTCGCCCATTCCAGATCTGCAAGCACCATGTCAGCCTCAGTGATTCGCAAAACAAGATCTTGATCAGCGCGTGAGCTGGCATCTAAAAGACATGCTTGATTGGTCTCATTCGACAGTTGAAGCTTACGCAGTTGTGATTTGTAGAGCGAGCGCAACTGTTACGCTTACCGCGTTGAGTCAACTCCTGGAACGCGGAGTCGACGGAGAGTGAAGTAATAAGTGAAAGCGGAGGCAAGAACAAAGAGCAAAGCGAGTATGCCAAGTAAGAGGAGGCAAGAACAAAGAGCAAAGTGAGTATGCCAAGTAAGAGGAGGCCCGTTTGATAAGACGACAGCTTGGGCAAGCGCAAGCTGGCACTGCCTTCCGCACTCTCGTAAGAGCCTATTGGAAAGGCGAGTGGTCCCAGTTCCACTCGGATACGGTTGAGGCAAGTCAAGTCCTGCATGGAACACACAAGGAGAGAGTTCTGTCGAGAGGGAGTCGATACAACGCAGTGTATTGCGTAGAACTAACTTAGGGAGCTCTACTACTGCGACAAGGGTTTATATACTACAGGCAACGGTGCACAGACCGTCGGGTCAACAAGGGTGTTGCTAGCGACAGTGAGAAATCTAGGATCAACGGAGCTCCACTGTCAAGAAGAGTGGAAAGTAAAGGATCAGCAGAGCGACAGGTGAAACACTACCATGGTGACCCTACGAGCCCAGGATGACTCGTGGTCATACAAGCTCAGAATCATGGTGACTACGGGGGAAACATCGGATGGGATCGGGTGTCCCATCGTGAGGAGAAAACGAGTCCTATGACAAGAAAGAAAAATATCCGGTATCCGGTAATTTGTACCCAGTATCTGGCAGTCCGTAACATTAGCCCCTCTCTATGGGGCGAAGTCCCACCTTCGTCTAAACTCACTGATCCCCTTCCTCTGCAGATTCAGCAATCCCCGTCATTGACCTCGTAATCCGTGAGGTCGAAGGTATCGTCGATCAACAGCTTCGTCCAACAGAAGTCCTCCACGTGCCCCTGGTGTCCGCATAGTAGGCAAGTCCGGAATGGGCAGTCTTTCTGCGCGTGACCAGGTGACGGCTTCCAGCAAAATGGACAGGTATATCGGGGACAGTCGGGCTGTAGATGGTTCTTGCCGTTGCATACGAAACATCGAAGGCGGTGGTATGGAGAGAGGGAAGGAGTCAGGGATGGCGTATCAACGATGATCGGATTGCCTTGGGATTCGGATCCAGACTGTGAGGGGACCGGAACAACCACGGGGTCGCCTTTGACCGCTCGCTTTCCTTTGACATCCGAAGAGATAATCCTGCCAAGGACATAAGTCTGTCCCTTGGCAGTTTTTCTTTTTCGGGCAGCAGGAACGGGCGTGGTAGAGGGGCGGTTGACAAGGGGGATAGTGGCAAGGAACCGATCCACCGCTCCCCCATCAGCGAAGGGATTCTTGATAGTAGCTCCGGGGCGAACTCCCGGAGTAGACCTTCTAGAGTTTCCCCCTCGTGAGTCCAAAGAACGAGGGGGCGGCACAGGAATGGGGGAAGGGCTACGGACGGGTGTCGCGGCTTCGGGTGCCACAAGGGGATTGTGGGCGGCGGTGGTGGGAAGGGGGTTGAGTTCGTTGGAGCTTCCTTCCCAGGAGTGGAAGGGATCATCCCAGGGGGAGGAGTCGTCGTTGAGGTAGAACCTCTGGTACTGATGGGGTAGGGATTGTACAAGAGGATGGAGGATGGGTCCGCAGAGGAGTGGGTTGGCTCGATTGAGCGCCTGGATGATCCCTCCGGACAGGAGGTGCTGGGACAGGGTTTGCTGGGCATCAGCGAGAGTAGTTCTGACAAGAACGTGAAGGGGGTTGGGCTCAATGGAATTCCCCATAGATCCCTCTTGGACTCTAAGGGCGATGTTGAGGGATTGGGCGATGGAGGCAAAGGCCACGAGGGATTGGTCAGCCATGAAGGCTGCGTCGTTTCGGAGTCCCCGATGAACGAGGGGGTTAGCGAGTATCGCAGTGATGGCATACCGTCTGTATTCAACGGGGAGGCGGTTGATTCGAACGGGCAGGATGTGGGGCAAGTCATTGCAGGTCAAAGTCTGGGAGGCGAAATTGTGGGTGGCGGTCATTGTTTGGGAGAGAGAGATGGGGAGAGCCTGCCACCAGTCGGTGCGCCTTATAGCTCTCCCAGTACTTCCGCCGTCAGGGTTTAGTTCTTATCTGCCAATCGGTCCCAGTAGTCCTGTATAAGTTCCGCCGAATGGCGCAAATTGCGCGTGGATTCCCAAGTGTTTTCTGCCGAAGAGTAGCCCTTCCATTTGACCAGATACGATCGTCGGGCGGGCGACCCTCGGTGTGCCAAGATATTCTCTACTTCCCACTCCTCTTCGCCATCAATCAGGTCGGGGGGTTCCGGGTGGAAGTTCGGTCCGTGTTCCTCAGTCTCTTTATACGGGTTGAGCAGGGAAGCATGGAACACGTCGTGTATCTTCCACGTGGGGGGAAGCTTGAGGCGATAGGAGATTGGGGATAGCACCTGTACTATCTCGAAGGGTCCTTCCCTTCGAGGGGCAAGTTTGCGCGTAGGGTAGCGCAGATTCAGGTGGCGGGAATCTAACCAGACTTTTTGTCCGGTTTTCCATGGTACAAACTTTGAATAGATCCGCTCCGCCATATATTGCCTTGCCTTGTCGTGTGCAGCTAGTGCCTCATCTCGTCCCTTCTCCAGGGAAGAGAGTCATTGTTCTAACGCGGGGAGGAACATTTTCCCAAGTGGGGGGTAAGTCCGCGGTTCGTATCCCATCATGAGGAAGAACGGGGTTTGTTTTGTTGCCGAATGTCGGGCGGAATTATGATGGAACTCGGCTGCAGTGAGGTGTTTGGACCATTTCTGCGGAAGACCGTCGCAGAAGATTCGAAGGTAGGTTTCGAGTTCCTGGTTGACCCGTTCTGTCTCTCCATCTGTTTGGGGATGGTAGGCGGTGGAGAGGGAAACGTCATAGTTGAGGAGGCGGGCGAGCTCTAGGGCGAAGGCCGAGGCGAATTGTGGTCCTCTATCCGAGATTAATTTGTCGTGAAGTCCGAATCGCTTGAAGACGGAATGGAAAAAGAGTGATGCTATCCCTGCTGCGTCGATGTTTTTGGTGCAAGGCCGAAAAATGACCCCCTTACTAAGCCCATGGTCGACCACGACCATGACAGAGTCAAACCCGGAACTCAGCGGAAGACCGGTGATGAGATCAACGGACAGTTGCTGGAAGGGGCGGGTCGCGGCGGAAGGGATAGGGGATAGGGCCAGGACGGTAGGGTGGGTCAGGACCTTGTGGGCCTGACAAGTAGCGCATCCGCTGATGAAACGGCGGGTGAAAGTGGTCATTCCGGGCCACCAATAGTCTTTTTCCAGGGCAGCGGCCGTGCGGAAGTATCCGTTGTGGCCGGTGAAAGCAGATTCGTGACATTCCTTGACAATCCGAGCTCGGAGATCCGAGTCCGGTACGTACGTCCGTCCCTTGTAATAGAGAACACCCTCCGCATAGGCCCAGTCGGCCGGATTATTGTAGCGGGTGGGGAGGGCGTCCTCATCGTGGTCCGTGCAAAGGAGCTTTAGTCGCTCCAGCACGAGTGGGTCAGACGAGGTCGAGGCGAGGAGTTTGGAT
>JBBPTB010000775.1:0-14190 GCA_038093875.1 Boletus tylopilopsis
CGAGTGGTCCCGGTTCCACTCAGATACGGTCGAGGCAAGTCAAGCCTTGGTCTGGAATGAACCAAGGGAGAGTTCCGTCGAGAGGGAGAAGTCACAACGCAGTTTATTGAGTAGAACTAACTTAGGGAGTTCTACTACTGCGACAACAGGTTTATATACTAAAGCTGATGGTGCACAGACCGTCGGGTAAACGAGGGCGTTGCTAGCAACGGTGAGAAGTCTGAAGGAATAACGGTGCTCCACTGTCAAGAAGAGCGGAATGAACGGGACAGCGGAGATACTAGTACATACGGAGCTCCACTGTCAGGAAGAGCGGAAAGAAACGGATCAGCGGAGGAACGAAGCGGAAGGTTACTATGGTGACCCTACGAGTCTGAAGTGACTTGTGGTCATACAGGCTCGGAGGTGGATGAACTATCGGGAAAACATCGGATGGGACAGAGTGTCCCATCGTGAGGAGAGAATGAGTCCGACAACAAGAAAGAAAAAAGATCCGGTATCCGGTAATCCGTACCCGGTATCCGGTAGTCCGTAACATACAAGCTCCTCAGGGCGGAAGGCGTCTGCTAGGCCTTCAGGAATGGGGCGTGTCCTGTCCGTCAAGGGCGAATGGTGAAGAACAGAGAAAAATGAACGAGGGTTCAGCATATCCGGTCCGGCAACCAGGGAAAACCGTAACATGCAGGGCCTCTGTCATCTCCTTCACTCCATGTCCTTTGGCGACCAGTTGTTCCACCATCCTGATCGCCTCATTCTTCTCCTCCTTTGTTTCCGCTGGTTTGTCCTTGGTGGTCCGAGTCTGTTCCTGTGGGCGCTTACCATCATAGCGGGGGTATGACCTTCCTCTGGTTTGTCCCCTATTACCCTGGTGGTTCCTAGAAGAGCATCCTGGCTTCTTGCATATGAAGCATTTGCCCTCTTTCATGAGATGAGCTTGCTCGGCAGGGGAGAGTCGGACGTAGTCGTTCATAGCATCGACGTCCATAGCATTGGGGTCGCGATAGCTGGAGGATCCTGTTTGGTATCCGAATCCAGGCTTGCGTCCCTTGATATCCTTGATTCGCTCGGACTGTCGAGCGAACTTTGCTCCTGCGGCGATCCATTCGTCTACCATAGTGGGTTCCATTCCGGAAAGGATCATAGTCATGAGGTCTCGGTGGACTCCTCTGCTGAAGATTTCGCAGAGTCCGGATTGTTCGTTCAGTCCGGACTGGGACATGAGGAGGCGAAATTCCGTAGTGAACTTGTGGAAGGCGTCTTCTGAGTTAGGGCCTTGCGTCAGCGAATAGAGCTTTCGCTTTGCCACAGCGGTCTCGTCGTGGGTAGCCATCATGGCTCAGAAGTCCTTCTTGAATTTCACCCAGGTGTTGTCAGCAGCAGGGATGGTTCCTTTAGTGAGACGCTCGTAGTATCCTTTGGAGTATACCCGTCCCTTGCCCTTACTCATCCTATTCAGGGCGGTGACAATCTTAGCACGATTGTCATACTTCTCATTGATGGAAAAGTATGTGTCCATGGCATGTAGCCACCAGTTGGCATCAGCACCGTTTCCGGAGGACTCTTCCAGTAATCCAGCTTTAAGTTCTGGCATATCGTCATCTTCGTCATCGTCTGTGGGGAAGAAAGGGGGGTCCGGTGGGGGAGGATCGTCCGGATTGAATGGAGCATATCCGCCAAGGGGTAAAGGCCGTTCTGGGAGAAACGGAGAGTCCAAAGTAGAAGGAGGGAGTGGAGGTAGTGGGGTTGGGGAACAAGACTCCAGTTCCGGTTCAGGTACCGGGAGAGGGGCAGATTGGGATCTGCTCGGGAGAGGTGGGAGATCATTGGGTGCTCTCCCTTCTCTGATGTTCCGCTCAGCTACTTCCTTCTGCTTGTGCCAGTATAAGGCCTTTGTCACATCCATGACATCCGACACAACTCCGCTCCGACACACCAAAGTCTGACGTCTCTCTGATCAAGTCCGACGTTTTCCTCACAAACTCCGAGACCTTTTCTTCAGAATTGTATATTTCCTCTTTAAGTATATGTTGTATTTCCTTTCGTCTTAGTCTACATTTCATTCCTGTGTTTCGCTTACTGCACCGCTCCGGCTTCTTGATCCCCGAACACTGCTCCGGCCTTCCTTCACTCCGAGCATTCTTGTTACAAATCATTTTGCGAATCTGTTACTAATACCTCTCGTCCTCATAGTATATAAAGTGTACTCTCGATCCCTGTACTCCCTAGCTTGAATATTGACTTAGATTGTTACCTCCTCTCGTCTTCGTCCTCTTCTCTTGACCTCCGCTCCGATCATCTCCGCTCCGATCATAGTAACTCCGATCCGACGAACTTATCTCCGCATCTCCGAAATACGGGGCACGTCTGTCAGCAAGGGCGCGACACATAAGTCCTGCGCCAACGCCCTATCAGACTTCGCAACTCCGAAGGTCCGGAGTTTGCGATAGGGGTAACAACCGGTCTTAACACTGGGGCAGGTACGGGTACAGGGGTAGAGTGGGAGGGTGTTTGACGTGGGAGAGAGAGACAAGGATGACAGGGGGCAGACAAGTTGGCTGAGACCATGTGAGCACAGCGGAGAGGGCAGTGAGAGGGGATGTGACTGGGGGCAAACTTCCCGCAGCGTTGACATTGGAAGAGATGGCAATCTCGCCGAATGTGTCCTAGGTAATGACAAAGGTAGCACATTTCCTTGTACCGAGGGTGACTGGCAGGGAGGGGAATCAAGCCAGTGGTGAATGCGAAGTCCTTCTCAGTTAGGTCAAGAGTGAGGAGATCATCATTGGACAAGGAAATGGGGGAGGGATACCTGGTGGACGGGTTCTGCTGTTCGTGGGTCTCTCGGAGGTAACAGTCTACGTCTATGAGGAACAGGGTCATCTCAAGCTGGTGCATGGCGAGGAGTAGCTCAGATACAAGGTTCATCTTGATCTGCTCTAGTGCACCGCTAATGGTGCTGATGCATGCGTCAGGGTTGGAAGTGGTAAGGTATGCTTCGATACGAAGCGCTTGAATAAAAGCTTGTTTAAGGGAGAAAAGAGGGGAGTTCTGGTTGAGGAAACTATCTATGGTGGAGATCATATGAGAATCAAGGAGAAGCTCCCTGAGCTGGGTGGTCTCAGCTTTGGTGGGTTCATTAGTGATTCTGTGTGTGAAGTGTGTCACATCAACTGCGGTGACAGGGGCAGGAGTAACAGCGGAGATGGCTGGGGAGCAGGGGAGCGGAGTGGTAGACCATCCGGATTCTGCAGTGGTGGAGGTAGGGGAAGAGGGACAGGAAGACTTGGTGACAGAGGAAATGGTAGAGATGGAGGACATGTTTAGATGGAGTGGGTGGAACGTCTGGTGGGAGTAGAAGGAGTGTTTGAGGGGAACACGGAAGGGTGGAGCCTTTTATAATTGTTGAGGACATCAGTGGCATGAGAGAGGTTCCATTCTGGTTCCGAGGAGTCTTCTTCAGCAGAGTATCCCTTCCATTGAATGAGGAAGGAGCAGGAAGACAGAGTTCTGTGGTGTCATAAGACTTTTTCTATTTCGTATTCCTCTTCTCCACCGATAAGGTCAGGAGGGGGGGAAGGGAAGTTCAGACCGTGGACATTGTTCTCATAATATGGTGATAGTAAGGAGGTGTGGAAGACAGGGTGGAGTTTCCATGTGGAGGGAAGTCGGAGTTGGTAAATGAGCAGTGATAGTACCTTGGTGATGGTGAAAGGTCCTTCCCTTTTTGGGGAGAACTTGACATGCGTGAGTTGTCATTTCAGGTTCCGGGCTTCTAGCCACACTTTATCGCCTTTGGAGAATGGGGAGAAAGATCTGTGATTTCGAGAAGCCATGGCCTGTCTGGTGAGGTCATGGGCTGCCAGGGCTTCCTTCCATGCTTCATCTAGTTATTTCAGACAGGTTTCTACAGCAGGGATGTTGGTTTCAGGGAGGATGGACGGAAGGGGACGGGGTTCATAGCCCATCGTGAGGAAGAAGGGGGATTTGCCAGTTACGGAGTAAGGGCAGTGATTGTGGGCAAATTCCGCATGGGAGATCAGATCAGACCACGAGGTTGGGTTATTGCCACAGAAGATTCGAAGGTAAGTTTTGACTTCTTGGTTGACGTGTTCCGTTTCTCTGTCAGTCTGGGGGTGGTAGGCGGTGGAGAGGGCAAGGTTGTATCCGAGGAGCTTTCCTAGCTCTCAGGCAAAGGTAGAGGCGAATTGGGGACCACAATCTGAGATGATTTTGTCATAAAGTCCGTAGCGGGTGTATACTTTGTGGAAGAAGAGGGCAGTGATGCCTTCAGCGGTCACAGTTTTCTTGGTGGGACAGAGAATTACCCCCTTAGTAAGCCCTTGGTCGACCACGACCAAGAGAGAGTCAAACCCAGAGGACAGGGGCAGGTCAGTGATAAGGTCGCAAGAGATCTGCTGAAAGGAACAGAGAGCGGTTGACTTAATGGGGGTAAGTGGGGGAACGGTGGGGTGGGTGTTAGCTTTGTTTTGCTGACACGTGGCACAACCCTCAACATATCAGTGGACAAAGTGCACAAGGCCGGGCCACCAGTATTTGGTGGCGACAAGTTGGTGAGTTTTAAGGTAGCCGGGGTGTCTGGCAGTTTCGTGATCATGGTGACGTTGGACAACAGAGTGTCAAAGGGAGTTATCGGTGGGAATATAAATGTGGCCCTGGAACGTGAGAACACTGCTTTCATATTTCCAATCTGAGAGTTGGAAACGGAAGGAGGGGGGAATAGTGCCATCAAGGGACTGGAGGACAGAGAGGAGGATGGGATCAGATTCTCTGGCTTTCAGGATGTGGCGAGTAAGTGGGGCATTGACAAGGTTAACGAAGAGAGAGGCAGGGAGGAGGGTAGTGTGTTCATTATCCTAGTCGTCAGAGAGGCAAAGGTTGGGGCAGCGGGATAGAGCATCAGGGCCAGAGAGGAGCTTTCCTGGGACATGGACCATTTTGAGGTCAAAGTCCGCCAGGTTAAGGAGCCAGTGTGCTTGGTGATGATTAAGGTTCTGAGGTTGGCAGAAATACATGAGGTTCTTGTGGTCGGTGAAGACCTGGACAGGGAATGTGGAACCGTGGAGGTAGTGGTGCCAGGCTTTCAAGGTGTTCATGACCAAGAGGAGTTCTCGATCATAGACATCATAGTTTCGTTCCGCAGGGGAGAACGAGTTGGAGAGGTACGAACAGGGATGCCAGTCACTGTTGGAGTTGGTTTAGAGAAGGATGGCACTGGATGCCCACTTGGAGGTGTCGGTGGTGATGGCAGAGGGTTTGGTGACGTCAGGGAGGTGGAGGACGGGTTTCAAGAGGAAGAGTCTTTTTAGCGTTGTGAACGCTTGTTTGCAGGAAGGGGACCAGTTCCACTGGAAGTTCTTCTTAGTGAGGTCGATAAGGGGGTGGGTGATGGTGGAGTAGTTGGGGATGAAGCAGCAGTAGAAGTTGGCGAACCCGAGGAAGGAACGGACGTCCTTGACTTTGGCTGGCGTGGGCCAGGAGGTGATTCCATCTAGTTTGACAGGGTCCATGGCGATCTGTCCAGGGCAGACAATCATACCTAGGTATTCAACTTCTTGGGTGGCAAAGGTACATTTCTTGAGTTTTAGGTGGAGGTCCAATTCAAGCATCCGTTGGAGGACCCACTTGGTTCGTTTGATGTGGGTGGCTTCATCAGGGGAGAAGATGAGGAGGTCGTCCATGTAAATGGTGAGCCATCCTTCTGCAATCATGTCGCAGAATAAATTGTTCATGAACTGTTGGAAGGTGGCAGGGGAATTGCAGAGGCTGAAGAACATGATGGTAGGTTTGAAGAGTCCTCAGTGAGTCACAAAGGCAGCCTTCCATTGATGGCCATCCTTGATGCAGACATTGTTATATCCCCACCTGACATCGAATTTGGTAAACCACTTAGACTTATTGAAGCATTCCATGAGGTCGGAGATTAAAGAAAGGGGGTAGGCATCTCAGATGATGTGTTCATTTAGATAACGATAGTCTTGGCAAGGTCTAAGGCTTCCGTCCTTCTTTTTGATGAAGAAGAAGGGGGATGCTTGTGGGGAGTTCAATGGGCAGATCTTTCCTGATCGAAGATTCTCTTCGATGAAGTTGTTGGTGGCTTTCCTTTCATCAGGAGAGAGGGGGTAGATCTTCCCGATCTTTGGGGAGAAGGAGTCATCAAGGTTGATTTCATGGTCGTATGGTCATGACAGGGGAACATGGTCGGTGGCTTCCTTGCTAAAGACTTCTGTGAAGTCTAGGTATTTGGGGGAAGGGTAGGTTTTGGCTTAGCTTTCTCTGTGGCAGCTGCGAGTTTGGTGGCAGTGGTTACCTTGGCTATGGCAGCGGCTGGGATGAATCAGGAACCACATCGGATAATTCGGCAGACAGAGTGGTTGACTTTGGCTCGGGTGAGGAATTGTTTCTCCGTCTCATGTCTGATGTGGGAATAGAGTTTGTCATGTTCCGACTCGAAGGTGTTAATATGTTGTACTGGGGGAAGGGAGAAGGTTTGGGGGTGGAAGTGGGAGTTGTGTCGCTTGGTATCAGTGACGTATGTATGGTAGAGGTCTTTGGACTTATCTAGGGATTCTGAGAGGGAGAGGGTTTGGGCAAGCCAATCGATGGTGGGGTTGGCCTTCTTGAGCCAGGGAATGCCAAGGATAGCGTTTTCCCTGCCACAGTGCATGACGTGGAAGGTTGTTTTCATGGCTACTCCTTCAATGTTCAAAAAGAGTTCAGTGGAATATAGGATATCCCCTCCTTGATTGGGGGAGTGGTCAACATTGTTTACTGGGATGGGGCATGGGAGGCAGGAGAGGG
Source organism: Boletus tylopilopsis (assembly GCA_038093875.1). NCBI lineage: Eukaryota > Fungi > Basidiomycota > Agaricomycetes > Boletales > Boletaceae > Boletus > Boletus tylopilopsis. Next base: position 6,820 of record JBBPTB010000775.1, read on the forward strand.
GGAGTTTGTTTTTCTTGGCGAAGTCCCAGTCGATAACGTTGAGATTGGCTCCGCTATCGATCAGGGCAGATGCATCGATGGTGTTTATGGTGTGTGAGGGGGAAACGAGTTGAATTGGAATATGAAGTACATGTTTAGAGACGGAGGTGGAGATAGTGGCACACGTAGCTACAGAGGGTCCTTGCGTCGACCAAGTCCTCTTCTTTAAAAATCCTGAGAGAATACCACAGCGACAGTGGTGGGTTCCTCGTTGTCGTCTTCAGTGGGGATGAGTTGGGGTAACTCTTCGACCCTTTTGACAGTGACAGGTTTATTAGAGGAGAAGTGTGGGCATTTGGCCGCCATGTGGCTGGGTTTTCTGCAGTGAAGACAGAGTCCTTTTGCAAAACAGATCTTTCGTTCCTCAGGGGTGAGTTTCTTAGGGGTGATGGAGAACTTGTCAATGACCATGGCATTGGAGTTGATGGGTCTCGAGGGGGTGGGGGCAGGGGTGTGGTGGTAGATGTGGGGGGTCTTCCCCTTTCGGATCTTGGCGATGGTGTTTGCACGATCAATCTGGGTTTGGAAGTACAAGGCTTTCTTGTACCATTCCTCAGTGTGTTGGGGACTTTTTCGAGGGAAAGGATTTTGTCAATGATGGTGGAGGGGAGTCCGACTTGGAGCCAGCTCACGAGAACCTTCTCTTTGGTTACGGTGGAGGTCTGGGCATGGTTCTGGAAGTCGGCGATGTAGGAGGTGAGGTTCTCCTTGTCAGACTTTCGGTTGTTTTCTGTGGTTCGTTCTGTGGAGAGCCAGGAGACAGTGGCTGCGGCGGCATCAGGGGTATTGAAGGCGGTGGAGAACTGTTTAAGAAATTCCTCCCAGGTTTTACAAGTCACTGTTCCCTTTACTTTATCCCAACAGGAGAGGCGGAAGGTGTTCACCCAGAGGAGGGCGGACGCTTACAAACAGTTTTTTTTCCCTTGCTTCAGATCTGGCTGGAGGATGAACCAATTGTGGTGCTAGATAAGTAGATCAACTGATGGCAAGGTCAGCATACAAAGGACAGATCCCTACCTGACAAACACGACTGTTGCTGAGAAGAGAGTAGACTCAGGCATGGCAATGCAGTGTGCATGAGTTGACTTACATAATCTGACCTGATCGGGAAGTTGTTGTGTTGGGCCTGGTGGAGGTGGGGCAAGCAGTCAGTGAATGGCATATCAGTGGGTGAAAACAAGAGAAGAAAATACTGGGAATACTTTGAATGGCATGGCCATGAGTGGCAAGAAGGAAGAGGGAATGAAAATTGCAGTCCACAAGTGCAAACGGCCTGATTGAGGTGTAAAGTGGTGTAAAGCAATAAAATGGCAGGTAAAGTGAGCTAAGTGTGAACATGGCCGGAAAGTTACCATAAATCAGTAAATTTTGCATAATTTTGACCACTTGTTAGCTTATCATTTTCTGCATTGTCCACTCACTGTCTTCACTCACCAACTCCATCTCTTCAGGTTCCTACTGGAGGACCTCTCAGGCAATGTTTTTTTCTTGCCTTGTGTGGCCAGGAAACACATAACAATGCAGGTATGTACTCTACTTATCACATGTTGCCCCAACGCCTGAAGGCCTTAGTGATGCTCTTCACCACTTTTTCTCTCAGCACCTTCCTCCAACCCAACTTCACCCAGGGATCCAGGCTTGGGAGGATCTGGCTGGAAAGTCCATCCAAGTCGTCAAACAAATAAAGATCATCCACCAGAATGGCTTCATCAATAAAGAACTCATGACCTACCATCCCACCATTCACCGTGAACACTCGACAGCACACAAGCCATGTGCAAGATCGGTCTTGATGTAATTGTGTATATTTCTGCCCACTCTACATTCTTGATCTTACTAACCTCACATCCCTGCAACCCAGGCTGCTGCAGACCTTATTTTCGACTACCACAGTGACCCATCTTCCTCATTCAAATTTCTCCCCCAAAATCATTCAGCCTCAGTTCAAACCATTTTTTAACCATAGGACAATCCAAAGCTGATAGATCATAGCAGTGAGTTCTGTCTCATAGAAATTTCTCTCACTGGTTTTTACGAACATCCATCATTCTATTCCTCAGCAAGATCAGTGTCCTTGAGACGAAGCTCCAAGTCCCCAATGTGTGGCATTGCCACCATGCACTGCATGCTGTTGGAAAGCACCTCATTGCCACAGCCCTTGTCCTGCTACTAGTTCTCAGGACCGCGTCACCCAGGACTCACTCCCGAAGGCTCGCTGACCTGCGCTGCCCTTGTTGCCACAAGCCTCTTTTCCAAGTTGCTCAAGGACCACATACATGACTGGGCTTTTTGTAGTGAGCAGGTCCTCGCACTACATTGTCATCCAGGATGAGAATTTCTCCAACAATGTGAATTGGTGCGTCGATGCACAACACCCATGAGTGGTGGCAACTGATACAAATAGTGCTTCAGATTGCAGGAACCCTCATTCACCTTGTGTCATGCTTATGTGCATGCAAATGCACTTCATTTCCACCCCTGCTCCTGTCTATTGTACATTGATCGCAGCTTTTTGCAAGAGGCAGGCCCTCGCACTACATCGTCATTTGGGACACCAGGAGTTTCTCCAACAAGGTGGATCAGTATGTCAATGTAGTAATGCTCATGTGGTGATGACTGATGCAAATGGTGGAAGGGACTACAGGGACTCTTGTTTGCCTTGTGTCATAATGTGTGTGTGTGACGCACTCCGTTTTCCATCCCTGCTCCTGTCTATCATACATTGGCTGCATGCGCTCAGCTTGGTCCTTGCTGACTCACTGACTCCTTGACTTGCAGATGCTTGGTCCTTACTACTGACTCCTGATGTAGTATGTGGATGAATTGGCTGCAGGGCTGCTCTCTAGCATGCTGATGTCAAAACAGCTCATTTGCCCCCACTCTCTGTGATTGCGTGCTGGCCTTCCTTCCCCCCTGTGCTCTCGTGGCGGTGTTGTGATCTGGGGTTCACTGAGGGTATGCCCAAATTTACGCATTTATGCACCACCACTGTAAATTCAGGTGGATAACCATACTTGGTCAAGTGACACAGTGTTATGGAAAAGACTAGAAAGGGTTGTGTGACTGGCTTAGTCAGTGGTGAATGGGGAAAGCCAGGTGTTAAGGTAGGTGAGGTGAGAAAGGGAAGTTTGTGAGTCCAGAAAGAGGAAAGAATAAGAAAAAGGGGCAAAACATAACAGACACCACCACTCCTTGAAGAGTTGCCAGACTTTAGAAGGCCATGAACACACACTGGGGCCAGCCCAGTATCTCCATCCTCAGAAGGGATGGCCACTTCAGCCACATGACCACACTGAGTAGTGGGACCATCAGTCTCAACCTCCCCTGCTCTGTTCCCACCCACTCAAAGGACACCTGGTTTATCCTGGGCTCTAGGTTCTTCCCTTACTCAGAGCCCCACTACTCTCCTCACCATCACCACACTGGTACCCATTGTATCAGCCCAATAGTCCCTTCCCACTGTCACACCTATGGAGACATCCCCAGAAATTGTTACAGATTGCTTGATACCAGTTTATTTTCTTTCTTGTCTTTGGACTCACTCTCTCCTCACGATGGGACACCCAACCGCATCCGATGTTTTCCCTGTACTCATCCAATTCCGACCCTGTACAACCATGAGTCATTCCGGACTCATAAGGGTCACCATGGTAGCATTTCACTTGTTCCTCCACTGTTCCTGTTCTTTCTGCTCTTCCTGACAGCGGAGCTCCTTGATCCTTAGATCTTTGCACCGTCACTAGTGATGCCCTTGTTCACCCGATGGTCCATGCGTTGTCTGACTTAGTATATAAAACCCTAGTCGCAGTAGTAGAGCTCCCTAAGTTAGTTCTACACAATCCACTGCATTCTACTTGTCTCCCTCTCGACAGAACTCTCCCTTTGCGCATTCCATGCAAAGGCTTGACTTGCCTTGACCGTATCCGAGTGGAACTGGGACCACTTGCCTCTCCAATAGGCTCTTATGAGAGTGCGGAAGGCAGCGTCAGCTTGTGCTTGCCCAAGCTGTCGCCTCATCAAACGGGCCTCCTCATACTTGGCATAGTTGCTCTGCTCTTTGTTCTCACCTCCGCTTTTGCTCATTACTTCACCCTCCGTCGACTCCATGTTCCAGGAGATGACTCAATGCGGTAAGCGTAACAAACTCCCACCATGTTCTACTACCCCCCCTCACCAACCCCCGCTACCCCCACTACATCCCACTACCCTTTCCCCCCCATTCCTTTCCATGGCCTCCCCCTCTAAACCCGTTGAACTCCACCTTGGAACCCCAGAACCCTTTGATGGCAATGCCGCCAAAGCCCTACCCTGGCTCCTCTCAGTCCACTTCTACCTCAATACCAACAAAGAGGTATACAACTCAGACCAAAAGAAGGTGGCTTATGCCCTCTCCTTCATGACTAAGGAATCCGCCCTTCTCTGGGCAAACACCTTCTGACTATCTTGTTGGGACAAAGCTGCAGGAATTGTTACCTGCAAAACCTGGAATGACTTCTGCAAACAATTCTCCACTACCTTCAACTCTCCCGACACTGCTGCCACAGCAGTGTCCTGGCTCTCCACTGAACAAACTGTGGAAAACATCCACAAAACCAAGAAGGAGAACCTTACCTCCTACATTGCCGACTTCCGAAACCATGCCCAGACCTCCACTGTAACCAAAGAAAAGGTCCTTGTAAGCTGGCTCCAAGTTGGACTTCCCTCCACCATCATCGATAAAATCCTCTCCTTGGAAAAAGTCCCAGACACTGCCGAAGAATGGTACAAGAAGGCCTTGTACTTTCAAACTCAGATAGATCGCGCGAACACCATCACCAAGATTCGGAAGGGGAAGACTCCCCATATCTATCACCACACCCCCACTCCCTCCCCAAAACCTGTCAACCCTAATGCAATGGTCATCGACAAATTCTCCGTCTCCCCCAAGAAACTCACTCCTGAAGAACAAAAGAACTACTTCGTGAAAGGACTCTGTCTCCATTGCAGAAAACCCAGCCACATGGCAGTTAAATGCCCACACTTCTCCTTCAACAAGCCCGTCACCATCAAAAGGGTCAAAGAGTTACCCCAACTCATTCCCATCAAAGACAACGATGAAGAACCTGCCACTGTCGCTGCGGTATTCTCCCAGGATTTTTAAAGAAGAGGACTTGGTTGACGCAAGAACCCTCTGTAGCTATGTGTGCCACTATCTCTACCTCAGTCTCCAAACATGTACTTCATATCCCAATACAACTCATCTCTCCTTTGCACACTATGAAAACCATCGACATGTCTGCCCTGATTGATAGCGGAGCAGACCTCAATGTTATTGATTGGGACTTTGCCAAAAAATACAAACTCCCCCTCACCCGTCTCCCTTGTCCCATTCTGGTGAATAACATTGACCACTCCCCCAACCAAGGAGGGGATATCTTATACTCCACCGAACTCTTCCTAAATGTCAAAGGAGTAGCCATGAAAACAATCTTCCACATTATGCACTGTGGCAGGGAAAATGCCATCCTCGGCATCCCCTGGCTCAAAAAGGCCAACCCCACCATCAATTGGCTCGCCCAAACCCTCTCTCTCCCCGAATTTCTGGACAAGTCCAAAGACCTTTACCATGCCTACATTGCTGACACCAAATGACATGACTCCCACTTCCACCCCCCAACCTTCTCCCTTCCTCCAGTCCGACATATTAACACCTTTGAGTCAGAACATGACAAATTCTACTCCCACATCAGACACGAAACAGAGAAACAGTTCCTCACCCGGGCCAAAGTCAACCACTCCGTCTGCTGAATTATCCAATGTGGCTCCTGATTTATCCCAGCTGCTGCCATAGCCAAAGTAACCATGGCTACTGAACTTGCAGCAGCAGTGGAGAAGGCCAAACCAAAGCCCATCCTCCCCCCTGAATCCCAAGACTTTGCTGAGGTATTCAGTAAAGAAGCTATGGACCACATCCCCCCATCACGACCTTATGACCATGAAATCAACCTCGATAACTCCTTCTTCCCAAAGATCAGAAAGATCTACCCCCTCTCCCCAGACAAATGAAAAGCCACCGATACCTTCATCGAAGAAAACCTTTGATCAGGGAAAATCTGTCCCTTGAACTCCCCACAGGCCTCCCCCTTCTTCTTTGTCAAAAAGAAAGATGAAAGCCTCAGACCCTGCCAAGACTACTGATACCTGAACAAACATACTATCCAAGATGCGTACCCACTCCCCCTCATCTCCAACCTCATGGACTGTTTCAACAACTCTAAATGATTCACAAAATTCAATGTCAGATGGGGATACAACAATGTCCATATCAAAGATGGCCACCAATGGAAAGCTGCATTCGTGACCCACTGAGGACTCTCTGAACCAACAGTCATGTTCTTTGGCCTTTGCAACTCTCCCACCATCTTCCAACAATTCATGAGTGATTCGTTCCATGATATGATCGCCAAAGGTTGGCTCACCATCTACATGGATGACCTCCTCATCTTCTCCCCTGACAAAACCACCCACACTGAAAGGACTAAACAAGTCCTCCAGCAGATGCTCGAGCTAGACCTCCACCTCAAACTCGAGAAGTGCACCTTCGCCACCCAAGAGGTCAAATACCTCAGAATGATCATCCGTCCCAGACAGATCGCCATGGACCCAGTCAAGCTAGATGGGATTGCCTCCTGGCCCACCCCTACCAAAGTCAAGGACATCCATTCCTTCCTCAGTTTCACCAATTTCTATCGCCACTTCATCCCCAACTACTCTACCATTGCCCATCCCCTCATCGACCTCACTAAGAAAAACCTCCAGTGGACTTGGTCTCCCTCCTGCAAATAGGTGTTCACTACATTGAAGGGACTCTTTCTCTCAAAACCAGTCCTCCACCTCCCTGACGTCACCAAACCCTTCGCCATTGCCACCAATGCCTCCAAATGGGCATCAGGTGCCATTCTCCTACAGACCGACTCCAACAGCGATTGGCACCCCTGCTCCTACCTCTCCAACTCTTTCTCCCCCACTGAATGAAACTATGATGTGTATGACTGAGAACTGCTCTCTGTCATGAATGTCCTAAAAGCCTGGCATCACTACCTCCATGGCTCTGCCTTCCCAGTCCAGGTCTTCACCAACCATAAGAACCTCACATACTTCCGCCAGCCCCAAAACCTAAACCGCTGCCAAGCATGTTGGCTCCTCGACCTGGCAGACTTTGACCTAAAAATGGTCCATGTCCCAGGAAAACTCCTCTCTGGCCCCAATGCTCTATCCCGCCATCCAGACCTCTGCCCCTCTGACAACCAGGCTAACAAATGAACTACCCTTCTCCCCACTTCCCTCTTCATC
>JBBPTB010000776.1:0-14180 GCA_038093875.1 Boletus tylopilopsis
AACCCCGGCCATATCCTCCTGCCACCCATCAGTACCCTTGCCCAAGGTACATTGATCCCCTTCACCGCCGTCCCTGTGTTCTCATTCCCAGCGACATCTGCTGCCTTGTCCGCTGCTGTCACTACCCCCATTTCCGCTCCAGCCATTACAACCTTGTCATCCACTTCTATCGCCAATGCCGAGAAGCTTGACAATCACAAAAAGTGTTGTGCTATCTGTGGGCACACCAACCATGACACCACTACGTGCTACTGGACGGATCACCCCCTTGCTAATCGAGGTAGAGGGCATGAGTGACGGAGGAGGGGTGTTGGCTCGAACAAAGACAAAGGTAATGGAGAGGGGAAGGAACATGCTAATGTCGCAGAAGAATCGGATAGCGAGGAAGAGCTCGAAAAGAGCTTTGCTGCTCATGTAATCATATCTAGCGAGGGCGTAATGTCAATGGCCAAAATGGCTGACTGTTCCGCTTACTCATGGATCCTCGATTCCGGCGCGACCACGCATATGTGCGCGCAGCGCGAGATGTTCGTCGATTATGAATTGACCCCTCGCCAACTCATTAAAGGTTTGGGCAATAAGCCTCTGATTGCACACGGACAGGGAACTGTCCTATTACGAACATGCAACGATAAACAGCTAAGCCTAACTAAAGTCCTATATGTCCCTGAGGCCTGTCAAAGTCTGGTCTTGATCGGGCACATCGACAAAGCAGGTGGCCACATTGAATGTGTTGACAAAGCGGGTGGCCACGTCAAATGTGTTGACGGCCGAATGATCCTGCACGATGCGAATAACATGGAGCTTGCCATAGCAACGCTCAAAAACGGATTGTATTACCTCGATGCCCAGCCTGAATCAGGCGATACCGCAGTGAATGTGGCTGTGAAAATTAAACAAGCCTACACATGGGAAGAATGGCATTGACAGTTAGGCCACATCGGCATTAGTGGACTGCGCAACTTACATGGGAAAAACCTTGTGAATGGTTTCTCACTGCACGATAGTCCGCAGGACTTTGAATGTGAGGCCTGTATAAAAGCTAAGATCTCTCGGTTACCATTGCTGTGAAAGAGCGAGCATAAGGAAAGAAAACCAGGCGAACTGACTCATACTGATGTGTGGGGACCTGTGCGAGTAACATCGCCACAGGGATATCGTTATTATGTGTTGTTTGTTGACGATGCAACTCAGAACTGTACAATCAGTTTCATGAAGAGTAAAGATGAGACACCCACCAAGGTGAAGCAGTACTTGGCGCATATCGAACGCCAATATTCATTTTCACCAAAGGCGATTTGCACTGACAACAGCCGTGAATATGTCAATAAAGACCTACGAACATGGTGCCTCGATCGTGGGATTGAGATGCAAACCACAGCGCCGTATACGCCAGAGCAAAATGGTGTAGCAGAACACTGGAATAAAACCATTGTCGAATTATCGCACTCAATGATTTTCACACATGACTTACCGAACGAGCTGTGGCTGGAAGCGATGATGCACACCACATACGTTCAAAATTGGGCTTATACAAAAGCCATACCTGATGGGACGCCATACGAGAAATGGTCGGGTAATCATCCTGACATCTTGTTCATCCAGGAATTTGGATGCCCTGTTTGGATTCTCAATCAGGAGCTCAACCCATCCAAACTGGAACCTAAGGCAAGAAAATTTACCTTCGTCGGGTATGAGGATGGCCCCAAGGCCATCAAATACTACAATAGCCTGAAGAAAACAGTCAAAGTTAGCTGTGAGTACCGCTGGCCAATGAACGTGACTACACCTTTGACCGGACAACGGTTTGAGGGGGAGGACGAGAGTTCGACCAACGAGTCGAGCAAACCTCTGTCTGATGCACAGCCAGCGGGAACAAAGCAGAAAATGACTAACGAAGCTGAAAAGAGAGTCAATAAGTGTCAAAAGGGCGATAAAACAGATCTACATTTGCCCCAAGCACCTGACCCAAGTCAGCGAGACAAGGAGATGACCCTTCTGTCTAAAAATAATATGAAAAGTCAGAAGGACGAGTCGATGGGCATACCTTCGTCCAACATGCCCAATCGGACGTGACACAATGGGACAGTGACTGACAATGAAAATATCCGTCAGAAATCAAATTCGGGAGATCAGGATAATGACGACGTACCTGATCTAACTCGAACCGATGACGATGATGATGAAAATGACATCGACCCCGATTGTGCAAAATTAGCATCAACAGCAGCCGCAGCAGTTTATACTGCATTTGCTGAAATGAATGTAAGCAGCAAAGATCCAAAAACGCTCAAAGAAGCGATGTGCTCACCTGAGTGGCCCGAATGGGAGAAGGCCATTCAGACCGAGCTTGAAACGCTGCGACACATGGGTACTTGGGAGCTCGTGGACCCTCCCAATGATCGAAAGCCTATAACGAATAAATGGGTCTTTGTCAGAAAATACGACAAAGATGGAATCTTACAAAAATACAAGGCCCATCTAGTGGCCAGAGGGTTCAGCCAAATACCTGGCATGGACTACAACGAGACATTCTCACCTGTGGTACACCTTGAGACGATTCACGTGATATTGGTGCTGGCTGTAGCTGAAAACTGGGAGATCCAACAAATGGACGTAAAAGGTGCTTATGTAAATGGTAAGCTTAAAGAGAGAATATTTATGGATCAACCCGAAGGCTACAGCGATGGTACATCTTGACTATGCCACTTAATAAAAACCCTGTATGGACTGAAACAGTCCGGATGGGAATGGAACGAAGAGCTTGACAGTAAGCTCGGTGGAATACAATTCAACTGTCTCTATACAGATCCATGCGTCTATATACGACGTACCAGTGATTCCATCGAAATCATTACCATATGGGTTGATGACCTCTTGCTGTTCACAAACAGTAAAGAGAAAATGGTCAAATTAAAGGATGACCTAAGAGGGCTGTTTGATATCACCAATTTAGGCGAACCAAACAAGCTTGTGGGCTTAGAATTCACTCACAATCAAGAACAAGGGACACTGACAATACAGCAAACCCAATATATTGAAAGCATACTCGACAAGTTCGATATGCAAGGGGCCAACCCAGTGACCACCCCGCTCGATCCGAATGCAAAACTTGAACCTTGAGAACTGGGCACACAGCCACTTCCTGAATTATGGGATTATGCATTGCTGACAGGATCGCTCATGTATGCAGCAATTGGGACTTGCCCAGATATCGCATACTCCATCAATAAACTGTGTTCATTTAATAGCAACCCAGACTATGCGCACTGGACTGCTGCAAAAAGAGTCCTATGCTACCTAAAAGGTACAAAGCATCTGGGGATCACATATGCTAGGAACACTGTCGACGGAGAATTTTACAGCTATGCTGATGCGAGCTTTGCGAGTAACCACAATCTCACGTCAACGAGTGGTAATGTATTTATCCTTAATGGTGGTGCAATTACGTGGTGCTCAAAAAAGGAGTTGACGCAAGCTCTCTCCACTGCCGAGGCTGAGTTTAATTTGATGGCACGCGCCGAACATGATATTATTTGGCTACGAAATCTCTATGAAGAGATTGGTTACAAACCAAAGAAAGCCACAATATTGTACAGTGATAATAAATCAGCGATTGCCATCATATCAAACACCCAATTCCACGAACGAGCGAAATATTTTGACCTGCATGCATGACAACGGCGATCAGCACTCGGAGTCACCCGGGTCAGTCTTGGTTACTGGGAACACCTCCCTGTCCTCCAAAGAAAGGAAGTTTACTACAAGCTGTGGCGTCCAGAAAGTCTGAAGGTATCATGATATGTTGGCTGTGGCCTTGGACGGCGAAAGCAATATGCTTGTATTCTATGCACACGTACATCTATGGGCTGATTACAAGCGTCTTGGTGCATCTTTGGGGTGCCCGCTCTTTTCCTCAGACTTTCAGTGCACGACTGTATGTCCCACCCCGGGTTCGTATCATGTTTCACAGTGGAACGTGTCCCTCTTGGAGACGAGGCATATCTCTATGCCAGCGTGAGAGGGTCGGTGAAGGAGCGCCAAAATGCATTACTCTCACGTTCACAACGACACTGCGCCACCTCCATGAATGGTCCCAAACAGTGACGATAGCATGGGGAGGGTTTGACCAAAACGAGATATCCGCCTTCTTTTTCTTTTTCTTTTTTTTTGATGTGACGCTGCAACACTGTATGCTGGGACATCAAAGTAAAAACAACTCGTTGTGCGCCTGCATCTGAAACTAAAGACACCAATGGCGTGAGCGTCATAAATCTCGTCTGGGATAGATACCAACCTTGACTGCATGTCGGTCCCCACCCCCAAGGTATAATTTTCATCAAACAGTCGCGGCGTTCTTGAGGCTGTGTCAATCCCAGAGACGCAGGATGCGCCTGGTCAAGACACTTGGTGCGTGTGGTGTCAAGGCATTGGTCGACGCAACTGGCAGCAGGGGAGACCAGAACAGGGGACAGTGGAGAGGTATATGAACATTCCGGCGTACTGAACAGCGAGGGTGAATGGAGGTCCAAGGTGGGAGGCGGTCTGGTCTGTCGATTGTGTGTTGTCCCTCGGGCGTTTGCCACTCGTCACTCAGGAAACAGTCTGGAACGATGAGAATGATTAGGGTGTACTGGACAGTTTACTGGGAATGTACATGCTTAGGCTGACGTGCAACGTTGACTGCTTACGTTCGCACCACCGTGTCGAACCTTGAAACTGCACGCGCACACTGGCTCACTGTGGGGGTAAAGACAGGCGTGAAAATGCATGCCGTGTGGGGCACAGGTGTTGGTAACCTTTCATTTTGCTCATGGGTTGGCCATGCAAACGACGTTGCGCTGCTTTTTGTGGTCAGAAAAAAGAGGCAGGTTGACTATAGACCTGACCAGCCAGTGAGTGGGTATGACAGTGTCCCAGGAAGGTGGTAATGGGATGAGAGTTGGAGAGGATGGAGAGGAGAGGAGAGCTGTGGAGGTAGAACGACACCAGCGTTTCGAACGCCGGTGAAGCATGCACACGCTCAAATGTTGAGTCACCATGTGAAGGGCCCAGGTATGATGGGTGCTGGCATGCACCATGTCACCGTGAGTCGGAGTCATCACGAACATCGAGAGGCGTACTGTGGGTAAGATGAAGCCCTGGTGTGCAGTAGCAACGCAGACTCTGAAAAGTACTTAATCTTGATCGTTAGTTGGAGCTGGTCCAGGTCCCCAGTGATGCAGTATGTACCTCAAGCGATACCCCACATTTGCCAAGACTGGTATGTACTAGGATGGTGCCGAGAACTAGAAAGTTGAATAGGACGGGTTCTACAATCCAGGAGAGGGTGCCAGGGTGGACTCCCTGGTGGAAGGGGATGGGATGGTCATGCTACAACAGGACAGGAGGCCGCCAACCACTCTGCCAGGACCCTTGGCACCTCTCGGAGGGCTCGCTCCCTCCGAGGCCCAGAGTCCAGACCCGGACCTTCCCACCACAACAAGCGAAAGGGCCCACTGGCCCAGGGCCTTGTTGATTTGGTAGTTGGCGCCATTCCAGAGTTGGACATAGCTGTGAGGCGTTGTTCATTATATGTACACTGTACAAATAGAAAAGGCAATGAATCAGTGATCTCAGGTACCTGCAATTGCAGTGAAACATTGTTGTGTTGATCTTTGTGATTGATCGGGTTTACTGCATCAATTTTCTCCAATTACCAGCCATCCTGTATTGTCCTTCCACGATTCCACATTTACTACGAGGACACGAAACGGCAAACCCATTTAGACATCCCACCAGCCACAAACGCCTTGATCATCAATGTATCCAACTCGCTGATTGAGGTGATAACCATATGCTCTCATTCATCCACATTCATTAGAGTGCTCACAAGTGGAAGTTGAACGGTCATGCAAGGCACGAATAACAGGCCAAATTACCTGTATGTAGTACCGTGCCTTCCTGGAACTAGTCACCCTACACCTGACTGTTTGGTCGTCAGAGGCATTGCTATCTCTCCCTATACACCATGTCCTCCACCCTGCAGTCTGCCATGGAACTTATCATTCTAAACAACTGTATAACTGGTACAGTCCCTTTCAATTCCATCCACAGTTCACCTAATATGTCAATGCAGTTGTTATCATTGCTGCTATCACGTATGACTATGGTGAGTGTTGCCTTTGCTTGCATTTCCTGTTTGTTACTAATATAATATTAAATGTAGTCCTCACGTTCTTGAAAGAGGTATCTCGTTTCTTCCTCATATCATTTCATGGCTAACAAGCTACAAAGTTAGAATACATCTGGGTAGGAAGTTATCCACTGTCAATCACCTTCATCGTCGCTGATATGTAAGTTCACAGTGCCGACCCTGGACTTGGGTCTCTACAATGTTTATCCTTGTGCGTACAATCTATTCAAGGGCACTATGGACTGTGTTCTGACTTCATCATTCCAATGAGGTCCATTACTTGGGGCTTTTCTCGGCCATGTAAGTCTGTTGGCAAAGTTCTATGGTTTAGTGTAACTAACCCCATTATTTTCAAGGGTCAACACACTTGGTATGTTCAAAGGTCCAGTGCGCAAAGGTCATTAACTTGGCTCTTCTCAGTCCGGAGTTCCTTTTTTCCTGGCCCTTTAGAAGTTTGTTCTACCTGTTTCAACTTTGATCACCATTGATGGTTTCCTGATAGGTGTATGTACTTGAAATTGAATAGTGCATGAGCTCTGAACAGTGAAACAGTTGTAAGCACATCAATACTGGAGTCATGTTGCACAATGTGATGTGCATACCTCAAAGGCACAGTGATGTATGTATCTTCCAAGTGGGCATTTGTAGTGTTCCTTGCTGCGACCGATGGTGAGCCACTCTGTCCTCTGAGCACATCCTCTGCTATGTTAATTAGGGTCACAGCGGTGATGATTATGCATGTGTATGCAATGTGGAGTTGACTCAAAGCTGTTCTTTAGGTCCTTGTCTTTTTGTATGTGTTGCAGATGATCACCTTGGCCATTTTCAGTGCACTCTACAGCAACCCTGGTTCCTACCTTTCAAGTAAGTGCACACTACATCTCGATGCAAAGTCCAATGTTCCAACCCCTTTTTTTCTCAGTCACAATTGTCCGAATCACCAATTATGCATTTTACAACCCCTTGTACATCAGTCCTACACTGGGGTTTATACTCCCACAATTAGCTCTCACTGTGGTACTGGTGATTCTTGCGATCACCCAAACCATATGACAATCAATAGAGACACGCAATGCAACGAAGCAATGGCAGCTCAATTGCTATATGCAATTACTCATGAGAGAGGGATTTCTTTATTTCCTAGTGCAAGTGTTTCTTTTGATACTACTTTTCCGACGTATACGATGACGAGTGTATTCCCACCATTTCTAGGAATGTGATATACCAAATCACGTCTCTGATCAACCATGAAGACCTGGTACTGAACAATGGTATTATGCTCTTCCTGGTCACGTTGTCTTTTATCACAATCTTCCTGCTCATCCCCCATTTCATCATCAGCGTACGAGAGCTGTACGATCATGACGCCAGCCATGGCGTTCACATCAACACAGGGTTCAGCACACAGTCGTGGTTGAATGTCGGTGGGGATGCAACCATCTCTCCAATGGTGTTCATGGACGTTAACCACGGGGGAGACAATCCCGAGGTGCAGGGTGAAAGGGACCAGTCTTGGGAGATTGAAGAGGTGGTTCGTACAGTGCCAGGTCAGGTTTAAATGAGGATGTACCCCTTGAAGGAAGGAACTCATCTAGTACTGGAATTGTGAGGTGCGAGGTCTGAACGTAAGTACTCGGAAAAGGCTGGTGTTGTTTTTTCACGGGCTACTATGTACAATATATATCGGAGGTCAATAGATCGAAGAATGCGCAAGAGTGACCTTAGTCAGACGAGATGGGCCCTTGTGAGGGTGCGGGACCAAGAAATTATATTATTCCCTCAGCTATAGGTCGACTAGATATACTGTAGCTATTGTCTCAGATATATAATCTGAGACCCCTCGGCTTGGTGAGGCCGAGCTAGTGTTTGCCTGTGTTGATACTAATGGTCGATGGTCATACTCCAACACTCCCCCTCAAGCCTAGTGTAGGCCGAGTCCTTTGGTGTGGAGCACATGTTGTGGACATGGTAAGGGCTTAGTCAGAATGTCAGCTGTCATCTCAGCTGTTCGGCAATACACAAGATTTATCCAGCCGAGTTGCACCGCTTTCCTCATATGGAGGTTCTTTTCCTAGACTTCTCACTGTCGCTAGCGATGCCCTCGTTTACCTGACAGTCCGTGCGCCGTCTTCGCTGGTATATAAACCCGTGTCTCTGTGATAGACACTCTAAGTTAGTTCTACGCAATTCACTGCATTTTACTTGTCTCCCTTTCGATGGAACTCTCCCTTCATTCATTCCAGACGAAGGCTTGACTTGCCTCGATCGTATCCGAGTGGAACCAGGACCACTCACCTTTCCAATAGGCTCTTACGAGAGTGCGGAAGGCAGCGCCAGCTTGTGCTTGCCCAAGCTGTCACCCTATCAAACAGGCCTCCTACTACTTGGCATCCTTGCTTTGCTCTTTGCTCTTGCTTCCACTTTCACTTATTACTTTGCCCTCCATCAACTCCACATTCCAGGAGACGACTCAACGTGGTAAGTGTAACACATACATTGCATTGGAAAGTATTTAGAATACCATCTAGATATATTGAAGAAACACAATATTACTATATTTGGAATTGAGTGGACAGCAGGCAGTTGGACCCCCTATATGGCCATTTTCAGCATGACAAGGAACCCCCCCTAAAGGTCATGTGGCTGTGCAAAAACTGCTGCCTGAGGTGCCCCAGGCTCACTCAGCCCATAGGACGAGGTGCTACCCACCCCAGCAGCCACAGTACCTCCCCCACTACCACATACAAATAAAGGGAAGGGGAGGGCGAGAGCAGTGCCCCCAGTCTCACTCAGCCCACAGGACGAGGTGCTACCAGTCACCTCAGCGTCCATAGTACCTCCCCCACTACTGCATACATCAACAATGGCTATGAATAAAGGCAAGGGGAGGGCAAGAGCAGCACCCCCAGTCTCACTCGGTCCACAGGACGAGGCACTACCAGTCACCTCAGCATCCACAGTACCTCCCCCACTACTGCGTACATCAACAATGGCCATGAATAAAGGCAAGGGGAGTGTTACGCTTACTGCGAGCACGTGCCCAGGCGGAATAAACGCGAGTCGAGGAGAGGTCGGATCAATAGTGAGCCGAAGGCGAACCTTGTGCACTGTGAGCTAAAGGCCCAGCGGAGTGTGCATCCTGTACACAAAGTAAGGCCGACGACCAGCTAAGGTGTGACCTACGACGAGCTCAACGCTTAAGTAGAGTGAGGAGTGCTTGACATGCGAGCGAGGTCAAGAGGGACGAGGTCTTGACGTCCTAGCACCAGTACACCAGCGAAGCGAGTATAATTGCAGGAGCCCACCTAAGGGCAGCGACAAGTGCAGTGATACAGGCGTAGAACTAGCTTAAGGGTCCATAGCTAGTACTCTGGTCTCTATATACCTTCCAGTATGGTGCATGGGCCATCTGGGCAAAGGGTGTCCTCCTAATGAGGAACAAAGGTCTTCCCACATCGGAAAGAGGGCGAAGGGTAATACCTGAATGGCAAGACGGCCATCAGGGCTAACGGGATCCTGCTGTCAAGAAGAGTGGAAGTGGTCATGGAGACCAACGGGATCAGAAAGGAAGACTAGGTGAAACGTGAACCTAGTCTGACATAATGCCTACGATGGGAATACTCATCCATCGGGTGTACACGGCTGAACGGAGGGTCAAGAGTGGTGCTCCGCAGCAAAGGGAAAGTCTAGCTTGTAGTACATGAGATCTGCTGTCCGGGTAAGTAAGGATCAGTGAGCGTGTCAACAGCGGATCGGGAAATGTATCGTGGCCACGATGGGAACTCCCATCCGTTGGACGGTCTAGGGTTGCCTATAGCAACCACGAGTCATAGTGAGTCATACCCCGATCTAGGCATCGGGGGTGGTCGTGTCGCGAGGGCTAGGGTCCATGGTGCTGAGGGTGTCTGAGGTTGCCCCTCCGGGCAAGTCGCGAGTGTCGAGGGAACAAGGGTTACCCCTCGGGGATCCAGTTTAGCGTCATGGTGGACGTAAGTGTTGAGGGAACAGTGGTTACCCCTCACGTGTCCAGTTTAAGGTCGTGGCGGACCATCAAAGGAAGGATGATGTACTCCTACGATGAGTACTGTGTGAGCGAGCGTACGAGCTCCTCAGGGTGGAAGGCATCTGCTAGGCCTTCAGGATAACGGTCGTGTCCCGTCTGTCAAGGGTAAATGGTGAAGAACAAAGGAAAATGAATAGGGATCCGGCGGGTCCGGTCCGGCAACCAGGGAAAACCATAACAGGGAGGGCAAGAGCAGCACCTCCAGTCTCACTCAGTCCACAGAATGAGGCACTAACAGCCACCCCAGCGTCGACAGTGCCTGCCCCACCAGTGTGTACACCAACAACGGCCATGAATAAAGGCAAAGGGAGGGTGAGAGCAGAGCCCCCAGTCTCACTCAGCCCACAGGACAAGGCACTACCCACCCCAAAGTTATCAGCACCTCCCCCACTACCATGTACAAATAAAGGCAAGGGGAGGGCGAGAGCAGTGCCCCCAGTCTCACTTGGCCCACAGGACAAGGTGATACCTGCCCCAATGTCATCAGCACCTCCCCCACTACCGTGTACATCAGCAACAGCCATGAATAAAGGCAAGGGGAGGGTGAGAGCAGCACTGCCAGTCTCGCTCAGCCCACAGGACGAGGCAATACCCACCCCAGCATTGACAGTGCCTGCCTTGCCACTGCATACACTCCCAGTGTCATCAGTACTACCAGCCTCTTTGGCCTCTTTGGAAAGATCATTGACCATAGCTCTGCATACTAGTGGAGTGATCAGAATACCTGTGAAGTTGAAGTGACCACTGGACATGGAGAAGGATGATGATCAGCCACCCTCCAAAAAACATAGGACAGACGATGTAAGTAACAGTCCTTAGAATGTTTGATCTTTGCATACATTTGAGGTGATTACAGACAAATGGCGATGACCAGCTTGACAAAGACGCCTCCACCATTCTTTTGCACTGCCCAGTTGGATGAGCAATCTGCAGTGACATAATCCCTGTGGACCCACCTTGTTACACTTACCATGAATATTTGTCTTATGACTGTCTGAAACAAGTGAGGATGAAGTAGACGTTAAGCAAAGAGCTAATGATCAAGAGGATGGTGTTGATACATAAAGGTGACATAATAGCAGCATAACCAAATGTATGTAATCACATTACAGCATGCTAGGATCCAATATATGTAATCCAAACTGAAAGTCAAACAACTGTCCCAATGGGCTGTCATTTTGAAATAGCTGTCATTCCATCAGATTCCAACCTAATCCTTCAAATCTTGGATCAATAGAAAGCCAAAGGGATGTACTTTATCTCATCCACTCATTGTTTAGGGTGAGGATTAGGGGTTATTGCTGTTAGGATCACTTAGTGCAAAACATGCAAACATTGGGACAGTTGTTTGAGCCACTGTATATCATATTCACACATGAAAAGATTTAACCCAGAGTAGGTTGGGTTTGCATAAATGACAGGTATTCTGTGGCACTTTTGTTTCAAATACATTTTCTTTCTTTACTGATCCTAAATCTTTCTACCAAGTGTCCTGGTATGTCATAATGATGAAATCTCTGATGGTTTGCAAGACAAACATTCTTGATGCTATGTGGAAGGCTAAAATGGTTATCAAATATCAGTCCACTGTTTCTAAGTCCAAGGTCAAGGTTTGTGACTCCTTACATCCTGCTTACATCCTGGAAAATACTCCACTTTTCAGCACACAATTGAGGTTGTTTGATTTTACAAGATATCTCATGTCTTGGACCATATCATTGAAAAGAGAGGTAACTTCAGGTTCAACAAAGCCAAGAAAAAGAATCTCAGAAACAAAATGTGAGCTTTTTTCATTATTGTACCACATTTCCTCTCAAAAAACTCTACAGCAAACCAGACCACTATCATCCTCATGAGCTTATCTTATCATCTCACAAGCAAATCATACATAATTTATAAACTTTCATTTTACATGTTATCTAAGAGCTTGTTTGAATTCTCTAGGTGTGATCAATGTCCTTTATTTCAAGAAAGAATATCCTAGACCACTGCTATTATTATTAGTATATCTCCTATTTGTATGAGTGAAGGTACAAAAGGGTAGACCCCATTCACATGGTCTGTATTGATAGATGGATTGTATATATGGGCAGATACTATTGAAACCCACTGCACAGGTCAGCACTCAGAGGCAAACCCCTCCCACATCCTATGCATGTACACACATAGGCATAACCCATTCACACCTTTAATGCACTGACTATATATGCATATGGAGGACATGAATAGGGTTTGTATCTGTATATAGTTCACCATCCATGCAGAGGGTGTGGATAGGGCCTGCTCCTGTATGTGATCTCTTCACATATCCAGTGGGTGTGGATGGGTCTGCCTCTATGCAGTTGGACTTCCCACACAAAGGGTGTGAATGGGATCTGCCCCTGAGTCCAATCTCTGCATGTGTAAATAAAGTCTAATCCTATATGCAGTCCCTTCCCACACAGAGAGGGTGTGAATGGAGTCTGCCCCTGTATGCAGTCCCTCCCCACACAAAGAGGGTGTGGATGGGATCTGCCACTGTTTGCATTCTCTTCCCACAAAAAGAGGGTGTGAATGGGGTCTGCCACTGTGTGCATTCTCTCCCCACACAGAGGGTGTGGACGGGTCTGCCATTGTATGCAGTCCCTCCCCAGAAAGAGAAGGTGTGGATGGGTCTGTGTGTACATTCTCTCCCCACACAGAGAGGATGTGAATGGGGTCTGTCACTGTGTGTGCATTCTCTTCCCACACAGAGAGGGTGTGAATGGGGTCTGTCACTGTGTGCATTCTCTCCTCACACAGAGAGGGTGTGGATGGGGTCTGCAATTGTGTGCAGTCCCTCCCCACACAGAGAGGGTGTAGATGGGGTCTGCCACTGTGTACATTCTCTCCCCACACAGAGAGGGTGTGGATGGGGTCTGTCATTGTGTGCAGTCCCTCCCCAGAAAGAGAGGGTGTGGATGGAGTCTGTCACTGTATGTAGTCCATTTCCACACAGACAGGGTGTGAATGGGGTCTGTGTGGTGGGATTGCACACAGGGTTAGACCTTAGCTATACCCTCTCTATGTGTGGAGGAACTGATTACAAAGGCAGACCCCATTCACACCCACCATACACACAGTGGGTGTAGATGGGGTCTGCCCTGTATGTGGTCCTTCCATACAGCCCCTTCACATACACAGTGTGTATAAATGGACTGGGCAGACCCCCCACATGCAGAGAGGATGTGGATGGGATCTGCCCCCATGTGTGGTCCCTCCACCATACACACAGTGGGTATGAATGGGGTCTGCCCCTGTGGGTGGTCTCTTCACCCATCCAGTGGTTGGTGGGGTCTGCTTCTGTGTAGAGTTCCTCCACCATCTAGAGGGTGTGGATGAGGTTTGCCACTGTGTGTAGTCCCTCCCTTCACACATAGGTTGTAAATGGATATATCTTCATAAACAGTCCCCTCACACAAAGAGGGTGTGGGTGGGGTCTGCTTTTGTATGTAGTCACTCCACACACAGGAGGCATTGGTGGAGTCTTCCCATGTGGCAGGCCCCAACCACACCCTCTCTGTGTGGGGAGGGACTGCACACAATGGCAGACCTCATCCACACCCTCTCTGTGTGGGGAGAGAATGGATACACAGACCCCATCCATACCCTCTCTGTGTGAGGAGGGACTGCACACAATGGCAGACCCCATCCACACCCTCTTTGTGTGGGGAGAGAATGCACACAGTGGCAGACCCCATCCACACCCTCTCTGTGTGGGAAGGGACTACATATAGTGACAGACCCCATTCACACCCTCTCTGTGTGGGAAGGGACTACATATAGTGACAGACCCCATTCACACCCTCTCTGTGTGGGGAGGGACTGCACACACTGGCAGACCCCATCCACACCCTCTCTGTGTGGGGAGGGACTGCACACACTGGCAGACCCCATCCACACCCTCTCTGTGTGGGGAGGGAC